>JAOEHY010037390.1:6743-26947 GCA_025447955.1 Psilopsiagon aurifrons | reverse complement strand
GAATGCTCCATTGCTGGTGGTGTTCAAGGCCAGGTTGGACATAGCCTTGGGTGATATGGTTTAGTGGGAGGTGTCCCAGCCCATGGCAGGGGGGCTGGAACCACGTGATCTTAAGGTCCTTTCCAACCCTAACTATTCTATGATTCTATGATTCTACATGAGCTTCACATCTACCTTTGCAAATCACCCACCCAAAAGCTTTATTTAAATCCTTAACTTTAAAGGCTATAACCTGAGTACAATGAATTCAAGTCAGCAGCACAGCTGAAAACATAAACACGTCAAAGCAGTCATCCAACCACAGAGATGATGAATTTTCCTCAATACTAGAAAAGAATAATGTAGGCCAGACTGACAAATGACCCAAAGATTTCTTTATTAGGGCTGTCTCACCAAGACAGATACCTACCTTTTCACTCATTGATTCTTCAAACTTGTGATTAAAGAGGCACTTGTAGACTCTACCTTCCCCAGCCTGAGTCTGTGAAACATAACAGTAACATTTACCATTAAAGAGAAGACTTGCAATGCTTAACAAGCAGGTTAAACTACACCCAAGAGATTTTTTTATAACTAAAAATATGTTAAAGTTAACATTTCAAATGACAGGGATAGCTTCTATACTATGACAGGGATAGCTTCTATACTATACATCTTTTAAAAATTTTACTGTATTAAAAAAAAAAAAAATGTTATGTTCATCACTTTTTTAGTGAGAAGATGCTCAGCTGATACAAGCTGATACAAGCTAATTCAGACTGAACAATGCAGCTTTCCAGCTCCAAGGACAAGGAATGCTCCAAGCCGTCAGACCAGGTTTAATCTTTTGCAACCGCTTACCGCTGCAGAAGGGAGCAGTCACTTTTGCTGCTTCCTCCTCCCTTTTCAAGTCCTTCCACTCCCTGTCATCCCAGCTCTGACGCCCATTAAACCATTTACGCCAATTCAATTCACTTACCCACTGGAAATAACAATTATTTGTTGGGTGAGTGAATTTAATACCAGATTTATTGTAAAGTGACAGCTACAGGATGTCTGCTTTCAGTATTACACCTTGCTCAGGCTCCACTTTACCATTCCTTTCCTGCTTCCAATGGAGTTTTGTGGTTTTTTAATGTACTATTGTAGAAGCGAATGTAAAAGGAAACTACTCACATTTTCACAAAATCGCTCTCTATCATCTCGACATGCGAAGTAGAGATGTCGGTCCAAATGGAAGTCATCTGAAGAGAGTTCAGCTACACGAAGAATTGCCTTCTTACACTGATCTGAAACCTGAATTCGAGGATCAGTCTCCTCTGCCTCTTTCACTAGGCCTTTTTCCAGGCATGCCACCACCTCTCCTTGTGAGTGGGCATCCTATATAAGCAGAACAAGACAATATCTGTAACCAAGCACATATACAGTCCAGTGGGCTATGATGATGGATAAGCACCACATAAATTAACCAACAGTCTGTCTACACAGAGGCTTCCAGAAATTCAGCCTAAACTGCATTTACATTCAGAGAAGGCAACAGTTAGTATCTGTACTATCTACACATTTTATACATCATCCTACTGATGGTCACCATGAAATCCCTCCTCCAATGCTCTGGGTTTCTTTTAATGTGATTATCACTGCTTAGTCACACGGCTCAGAGCAGTTTACCAAAATGGTCAGGCTATCCTGAACCTGACACAGCTCTGTGCACCATGGCAACAGCATCACATTAGGAACTTATGTGGGGGAGACAAAAATCATAGCTCCTCCATGCTGAGAAAAGCCTTCAGTTTGGGCGGTGATAACTGAGTGACGCTAACAAGGTCACAAAGGAGCTTTAACCAGTGTATGCTTCTCAGTGCTAATTCTTCCATTAAGAGCATTAAAATATTCAAAGCATTCAGGAGTAGATGAAGTCTCAGAGAAGGCAGTTCTGGTACACCACATTCAGTGTCCTGCAAGCCTGAAGAGAAAAGACCAGGCAAAGCTGATCAAAGCTCTGCTTAGCTTCCTACATGCTTTTTACATGTTTAGAAAGGGAACCATACCCCCTCTGTACCTCTCTAGAAGACTTGATTCCCTCTAATAAACAAGAACTCTTCTGGAACAGATCTCTCTAGATTTCTGAAAGTTTTTCCTGGGAAAACAACCTAAATTTATGCTGCTCAGCTGTGAGAGGTTGTTGCTGCTAAAATTGTATCAGACTACCTGGAGGCATACACAAGGCATGCTTATGTGCATCACCTGAATTCTTTAACCTGGCATTCACAGTAATCATGCAGGCAGCTCACTCTGCCAAGCAGATTGATCCATTGCCGTTGTAGCCTCCATAAAACGTGACCGTGACTATTCAAAGCCATGCAACTCTTCGGAGTCTTTCTGTTTCAACACGTCTCCTCAGGCAGACAGCTTTTGATTCCTGTTTTAACTCTGCTATACTTGCACCACAATTAGAATTGTACGATTACAGCATTGAAAACACATCCCGAAAGTGTAATTGGTTTAAAAGGGCTAAGAGTAGTTTTCCCCCTTAAAAAGGGGGGAAGGAATTGCAAACCCACACACCCCAAAGCTCCTTACTTTTGTTCGCTTGTTTTTGAGTGGGAATTGGCCAACTCCACGTGCTGGCCAGACATCAGCATCTTTCAAGAAATATCGTAACATATCAACAGTCCATTTAGGATTCAAACCAAAGGGAAACCAATCAGAAGTTTGCATTATGATCACCACACTACTTAAAACTGTCATTTATCCATAACCACGGCAAACACAAACACTGCTCTGCAAATCCTTGTGGTCAGTCATAGGCAGTAGTTACAGCTGAGGAGCTGGCAAGTGTAGATGATTGAAAACACCCTTTGTAAGCTACTCTTGCAGGCTTTTGCTCCAGCCAAGTGAAGTTGCAGCTGGTAGGCAAGGCAGACCATGATTACCCTCACTCACGAGCCGTCTCTCCTTGCACACCACCAAGAAAGGCACAAGGTAGGCTTTTCCTGCTAGGAAAACCAGAAGTTTCCTGGTTTCTTGCAGCGTGGGTCCCAAATCTTGGTCACTCATACTATATATTAAAGGAAACCTACTTCTAAGGGTGTAATCAAAGCATATTTCCCTATGCTGGATGCTGAATGTTTACTACTGCATTTCAGGGACCCACCATGAAATGACCAATTTATTGCCTTACTCTGCAAATACAGTTTTTACTTTTGGATAGGTCATCCTGCAGCACTGGCTACTCTGCTGCCCTGTGTTATAGCAATTTTCAAACACGTCAGACTTAATAGAAATCGAAACATCCACACATCAACACCACTGGCTCCTGTCCTGCCCTCTCCTCCCCGCTCCAAGCAGTGACACATTTTCTTGCCATGCCATTACTGTTTCTGTGCCCACCTTACACTGTTTAAGACATTTACTGACTGAATCCGGGTTTGTTTTCAGATAGATCAGGTCCCTGAATGCTAGAGATAACTAGCTAAGCTATCTTAAGGAGGTCCTAGCTTTTCATTTCTTCACAAGTGCATGAAGGCAGCTATGCTACTGGCCAAACAGATTCTAGATGGGACTTTACAAATGGTGGTTTAGAGAAATTATCTTTTCAGCTTTAATTATAGGCTAACACCAACTGGATTTAACAATGTACAATCATAGAATCCCAGACTGGTCTGAGTTCGAAGGGACCTTAAAGCTCATCCAGTTCCAACCCCCTGCCATGGGCAAGGACACCTTTGACTAGACCAGGTTGCTCCAAGCCCCATCCAACCTGGCCTTGAACACTGCCAGGGATAGGGCAGCCATAGCTTCTCTGGGCAACCTGTGCCAGGGCCTCAGCACCCTCACAGGGAAGAACTTCTGCCTGAGATCTCATCTCAGGCCCT
Source organism: Psilopsiagon aurifrons (assembly GCA_025447955.1). Taxonomy (NCBI): domain Eukaryota; kingdom Metazoa; phylum Chordata; class Aves; order Psittaciformes; family Psittacidae; genus Psilopsiagon; species Psilopsiagon aurifrons. Next base: position 23,090 of record JAOEHY010037390.1, on the reverse strand, counting down.
CCCTTGTCAATTTAAAGCCATGCCCCTTGTCCAGCACCTGAGGGCACTTGTCCAAAGCCCCTCTTCAGGTTTCTTGTGGCCCCTTTGGGCAATGGAAGCTGCTCCAAGGTGTCCCCACAGCCTTCTCCTTTCCAGGCTGAACAAGCCCAGCTCTCTCAGTTCACCCCCAAGCAGATGTGCTCCAGCCCTCACAGCATCTCCATGGCCTCCTCTGGAGTCACTCCAACAGCTTCACTTCCCTCTTGTGCTGCTGCCCCAGAGCTGGACACAGGACTGCAGGGGGGTCCCCCAGAGAGGAGCAGAGGGGGAGAATACCCTCCTTCAACCTCCACCCAGCAGACCTGTCAGGGTTCCATTTGGCACTCTACCAGGCTAACCTGGACACCAAGGTTGCGGGTATAGCTCTTAGATGAGCAAGTTTCCAGTAGTTCAGCTCACAGAGCACTGCTGTTAAGACTGCACTAAAGAAACAGACTGAGCTGAATGTTAACATCTCTTCCCGTTTAGACTCATTTCCCTCTGTGTCTAGTAATTCCATGAAACTAGGGAAAGAGTGAGAGCAACTGTACTCAAAGAGCATTTCAGTGTGGAAATGAAAGCAAAAAAAACAATAGTTTCCTAATGGGTTGGGTTTTTCTGGGGGGCGGGAGGGGGATCTGAAAAATACTATTATCTGGTAAAGCAGAACAGCAGATGCTCAATTGCCTTCATTATGGAAAATAATCTACTCCAGTTTGGACATCATGGCTAAACCTAGTACCTGGGTAACTACACACTATCCGCCAGCTTGACACCAAACTGGACATTGCTGGGACCAGGAAAGTAGCTCATTCTGATACGCAGCCTGAGGAAAAACCTCCATCTCAATTACCAATTTCAAATTAGGTCTCTTTGCATGAAGGCAAAGCAAGCTTTAAATACCAGGAGACCGAATTTGCTATAAAGCACAAGCGCCAACCAGAAAGGTGACTGAAACTGCTATTAAATAGTTCTCCATTAACTGGAAACCCACAGCAACCCCACAACACAGGCATGTTACAAAACTTAATGCTTTCAAATGACACATCTGCAGCCTTTCCTCTATATGCAGCAAAATGAGGTCTACAGCCAGATCAAGACTTCTAAGCTGAATTTTATTGCTTTTAGAGACCATAAAGCTTTAGAGAGCAGAAAGCCAACAAGAAATGTGGAAAAGGAAAGCACAGAAAACACCACATCATAAGCAACAAATCCAGCAGGAACAGAACTTAATTAGGAAGTAGAAAGCAAGCTAAAACAAAAAAAGGAAGTTTAGAAAAGGGAAAGTATTAGCTAGAAGAAGGGCTTCAAGAGGCACTTTAATTCCGGAATACCTACTGAAGTGCTTTTATATTGAAAAATGCCCATTTATCCCAGTCACTATGATGAAGCTATCACACTGCAATCTACTAGCCACCTGGTGTGGCTGGAGTTACTGGTCTAGCAGTGCTTATTTCCATCAAAAAAAGCAAGAGATGAATTTCTTCCCCCATCTTCCTCCTCAGGTACCCAGGTCCTAGTTATTAAATTCACAGTTACATTCAGCTACACAAAAGGGTAATGACTGCTTCTCTACAGGCAAACCTCAGAAGCTATAGCATGGAAATAAAACCTGAACTACCATCTGATGGGAGTAAATTAGATTTCTCCAAAGCAGAAAAGAGAGAGAACAGAATACCAACAAAAGAAATACTTGCATAGCCATTTATAGCTGTTTCCATAGCAGTATAAAATACTTCAATTGCTCCAAGTGCCATGGATGACAGCATAACAAACGACATCATACGACAGGCTGCAATGCTTTCATGCACCAAGGCAATATATTCTGGGTTGGGCACAAAGAAAGTGAGGAATATGCATATACTGCATTAGCCCCCATAAAAGCTTGGTTAGTGACTTGCTTTGCTATCCCACAGAAACTCAGTGACCCAAAGGTTGCACTCGTTTCCTCTCCCAGACACCCTGTGCCTGTGGCCACCCTTGCCATCCTCACCCTTCACCCATCTTAACTGCTGTAGCCAATCCATTGAGTTACACACAATGAGGCACACTAGTCTGCTGGCACTGGTTTCACCTCTACTGTGTGAGATTTGGCTTATGCTCACATAATCTACTCCAATGTACCCTTCAGTAAATATTTTAATTTACTCAATTTGGTCATGCCACAGGTAATACGCCGACCTGACACTCAGAAGTCTCATATACACTTCTAATTTGTACTGACTGTTAAAATCCAGTTCTCATTTCATGAGTTCCTTCAGCCCAGTGTTAAAAGACAGCCTTCGCTTTATGGAGAAAGCCAGTTACTCAGCTGTTACTACTCTGAGCCTCTAGCGCCTGCAAGCTCCTCCCACTTCAAAGGTAGCTTTTGTTCCTGAAAGCAAATCCTTATTTTTGTGCTTCCTGTTGTCAACTAAGTCTTCAAGAACACACTGTTATTTCAATTAACACATTAGGCATGTAAAGCTGCTTCCAGCAGCAAATGTCTCAGATGAGTAAAATTCTTCTTAAACCAAAAAAGTGTAGTTTTGTTACATATTTCACTAATACCTGATTTAAGAGACTAGTTCTTACAAGCCTAAGAGCTATAATTTAAAAAGCCTTGTAAAAAAGTTAATAGGTTGATTTTAACTTTATCCCTAAAAATAAAAACTTACTGTAGAAGCACCCGTTCATTCCTGCAGTACAGTGTAACTGCTGCCTGCATTAGCTAAACTGAAGAAGGCAGGGAAAAACAGTGCCTTGAAAATGGCCACCAAATTTAGTCACCAAAGTGGTTTTTGCACCAACCTCTGCTTAAGTCTCATATGGCAAAAGAACACTGATATAGTAAAACCAGTGCAGTGTTAGTAAGTCTGCACTACTAAAGAATGACAGTAGGTACTACGTGCCTATCAGCAATTTTCAAGTGGGCAGGCAAAAGGGCAAGAAAACACATGAAAGCTTTTGACCAAGCATATCAACTACAGCCTGCGAAACTAGAAAGGATTACAGCATAGGCCACCACCTTGATAACCCCCCTGAGTCAGACCCAACCAGACTGTGAAATAAGCCTAACAATATGTCTATAAGCCTGCTTATATCTGTTGTTTGGATGCATGGTATTGAGACATGCCTGACAGAGTGTGAGCAAAGAAACAACTACCTTCCAGATCACCTCTACTGCAATAAGGAAAAGACAAGTCAGAGTCATCTCTGAATAGCAGTCCCTCAGAGAGGAACAAATGCATGGTTATTAAAAAGGAACTATGCAGAATCAGGCCATCACCATTTTCAGACAGATGAGATATGCCTTCTATCATCTCAGTTTCAAGTAAGACAATAACACTACTGCAGAGTCCCTGCTTAAGTTCCCTTTAGTGAATGACTTTCACAAGCCTACTGACAATCTACACATTCTCTGGATACCTTTTCTCCAGGTCGAATGCTGCCACATTTCAGGAGATTGATGTCAGCCTTGCAGTCATCCATAAAGCCACAGATCAACCGATAATCGCTGAAGATAATGGCTGTCATTTTGGTGATGTACTGATGGCACTGATACTCAGTGATGTTGCCCCTGTGATCCACCAAACAGGACACCAAGAAGCCTTTGCCAACAGGCTCATCCGCACACTCCTTGATCTGTTATTTAAAAAGAAAAAAAAGAATAAATATACAATGGCTGCAGCTCCTGAATATAACCTCTTACAAAAAAAAAAAAGAAAAAGAAACATCCTAAAAGAAACTTCCATCTGTAGCTTCAAAATCAGCCAGCAAAGAAACCCTCAAGGCTTTAGTTTGGTTTTCAGTATCAGAAACGTGAAATACCTCATGTGTGCCAATGTCTGCGAAACCAAGCACAGCGCCCTTGAAGATTATAACCCCTACTGCTCAATAATCATTTTTCATAATAATCACTTGGAGCCCTTGCAATCAAATGGACTTGTAGGAAAAATGCTAGTTTGGCAAACCTTTATTTAGAAAACTGAGCATATTACAACATCACTAAATCATACTTGGACCCCCATTAGCCACCTGACCTTGTAGAGTACATTTTGGCTAGAAGTGAGACTGATTCAAAAGTCAACACAATTATTTATTGAACTGTTTATAACTTGCTGGAAGCCAAAAATTACTATAAAGGTAAATCCACATCAAATTCATTTTTATTAGGCTCTTGTAGGAACTGACTGCTGGTGCTAAACCATTTTAGCCTAAAAAAAAAAGTAAAAATCTCAGCAAACACAAGAAGAAAGCTGTGTGGCGATTTGAAAAGCAGCACACATGAACATACAGGTCCCACTATAAATCACAGCCTGCCCTGCACAGAGAGTAAAGCCAAACCTACCGCCTTTAGAAGTAAAAGATGCAGGCAGTTTTGACAGCCTTTCCCAAGCAAGTGGGAAACATGGTTACTTAAAAGTTAGAGACACTCTTGTAAGAGGAATCCTGTGGGAGGCGCAGTGCAATGCCTTCCTCCATGGAGTATTGAGATTACACACACTCTTTTAACCCTGGGAAGCCCATGTCAAAATACTTGCCAAGTTCTAGTGTGCCCTGCTCAGAAGCATGCTGAAAGCTGAGGCCATAACAGTGCAGAAGGCACACCTGGCAGCCAGACACTAAAGTTCAGTGGTGACTTTTTTTCAGCTATAGATATGTGGATTGACTTGATGACATCAAAGACTTGTTCCTGTGCAAATACTGAAGGGCTCATCTGTCTAAAGGGAGATCCATAGCAATCAATAATCTAGATGGGTTCAGGTACCAAGCAAGGGAAGCGCTAAGTGAACAGGCAGGGAATCATTTTACCAGTTCTCTAATGCCAAGTTGGAATCTCTGTACTGGAAACCTTTGAAAACTAGAGAGCCATCTCTAGAAAGATCTCTTCTAATTCAAACAAGAATCAACTCAGAGCATCCTGTGGCAGATTCATACAAGCCTAACTAGATGGATTAAACAGATCTCTCTGCCCCAGATTATCATATAATCACAGACTGGTTTGGGTTGGAAGGAACCTTTAAAGCTCATCTAGTTTCAACTCCCTGCCATGGGCAAAGACACCTACCACCAGACCAGGTTGCTCCAACCTCTGTCCAGCCTGGCCTTTATGAGGCCATTACTTTCTACATAACAAACAGAGCAGCCAGCATTTTAGATACCATTATTTGAAAGCCCTGCAGGCTGGTAGAACGTTTTGTATTTAACCTATATAACTACTAGGAAAACATAGTTCCTACGGTCAACATAACTGTTCTCGATAAAGCATAAAACACATTCTGAAGTGAAAACACGTGTGAGTCATTGCAGGGTGAAAGGGAGCAAGTTGAGCAAGCTCTCTCCAAGAAAGCCACATCTTAGGTTTGGCCCTATTTCAGCTCAAGCATTGTGAGCCAAACCAGCTCAACAGCAACATGCTGGTTTTTGGAAGAGCCTGGCTTTGGAAACAGCCTCAGAGCTCCATGGCCTGAGCCAGTGAACTGTGTAAAAAACCCAAGTGATTACATTATTAACTGGCCACTCCTGAAGCAACCATCATTATCTGGTAGCCAACTATAATTCTACATTAAAACTACTGCCAGAACTTACAAAAATCACCAGAGTTGAGGAGAAAAAGTTGAAATTTAAATCTGTATTTTGCTGATCAAATTAAAGGTGCACTTTTTAGAACATACCCAGCTGGGGCAGTCACCAACTCCCAAGTGACTTTTACTAGAAATTACTCCTCTAGTCGTGTTTCGTTCTTAATACAAAGTAGTACTTAAAAATCAGAGCTTAGTCACCCTGCAAGAAAACACCTACCTGTTAGCGGGAATTAAAGAATAATATTAATAGACTAACACTGTATGTCAGCAGTATATGCCCAGTATGTATCTTAAAGAGAATTGTAGAAATACCTTTAAAAAACTGGTGGGATGGTTTATGCACCTGCCTCAGTATAAACATTAGAAGAGCAAACACATGAGATTATTCTTCCTTACCCGACCTTTTTTTAACTAAAAGCCACTCACCAAACGGCAAAATATCAGCAGTTCATGTCATCATTCAGCATGATTTTAAGAGAAACACTGATGGTTAATATACAGCTAAAATTCTATATGCTTCTCCCACTGTTTTTAGATATCACATCCCAGATTTAGAGGGCATCATTTACAGCAATTCCGGACTGTCACTACATAAGAGTGGTAATTAAACAGACTGTTAAAAGAGCATTTTCAAGAATGCCTGGTTGTAAAAATTCTGCAGCAGCCATATGACAAAAACCAGAGAGATACAATCTTTCCTATGACTGCAGGAAAGGGGGATTCAACAGATTTGACAGTGTTTGTGTTTGGGAGCTACCGAACTCCAAACACAATATAACCCCCCTTTGATACAAGCTGGTTTCCTGCAAGCTGATTTCCTGTTTAATCTTCTAGCCTTCTTGTGCTAACCATTTTCTTGATCTCTTCTTACACTAAAGCATGGTTTCCCACCAGTGCAATTCTCACAGCAGCTGAGTCAGTGCCAAGAAGAGGAAGCAGAACCCTAGCAGGCCATGAAGAAAAGACCATAAAACTAATTCCCACGTTGTGGAGTCAGGCTGCTGTTTATACGCAATTTCTCAGATCCTTGTGCATTCCTCTCAAATGAAAACTCTGTATCACTAAGATCATGAATAGTTTGGGTTGGAAGGGACCATAAAGCTCATCCAGTTCCAACCCCTGCCACAGGCAGGGCACCTTCCACTACAGCAGGTTGCTCCAAGCCCTGTCCAGCCTGGCCTTGAGCACTGCCAGGGATAGGGCAGGCACAGCTTCTCTGGGCAACCTGTGCCAGGGCCTCAGCACCCTCACAGGGAAGAAATTCTACCTAAGATCCCATCTCAGTCTCCCCTCTGTCAGGTTAAAGCCATTCCCTCCTGTCCTGCACCTGAGGGCCCTTGTTAAAAGCCCCTCTCCAGGTTTCTTGTAGCCGTTTTACGCCCTGGAGCTGCTCCATGGTCTCTCTGGAGCCTTCTCTTTTCCAGGTTGAACAAGTCCAGCTCTCTCAGACTGTCTACATAAAAAACCCATTGTAAAGAATAGGTAACCATGTAAGTGATTCCATCAAAGCATTAATGCTTGGGTAACTACTCATCTTAAACCTTCTATGAGCCCTGACACACTCCTCATGCTTAAGCAAGTCTGCACTCACAAAAGCTATACCTATGGAGAAAATAAACTGCCAACATGAACTGGTGCTGGAGAAACAATCTGCTTATTCATGCAACTGCTTCTCTTTCAGGAAAACCTACTTTAAAGAACACAATAGAGCCATCAACGACAGGAAACAGAATTTCTTTAAAATGCAAGTTTATAGATAGGTGATGTTATTCTGATGGATGTATAAGTCATGTTTTTAGAACAGGGTTTAATGACAGAGTTGACTGAGCTGAAGCCCTGCTGGGGAGAACCTTAGTTCCACTGCTTCCTTCGAATCTAACTGAAAACTACTCCAATCAGAGGGAAAAGACCTCACCTTAGGTCCTCAGCATGGCTGAGTGCACAGCCTCGAGAGCTCTGACATGAGCACATGGAAAGAAATTATTCATCAAGTAATCTCTGAAGCTGGACTGAGGTGTATTGATGCTTGAGATAGAGGACTAACTTCTAGCACAACATAAAAAGAGAAAGCTCCTAAGACAGAGTCCTTAGAGTAATTAATCTCTGAGCCTCAAAGGTAAAAAAAAATGTCAATTGACTGTTTGATACCTTTCTGCTAGCAAGACACAATTCAGACCCAGTCTTATGCTAAACTCAGCAGAACCCCTACTACACCCACACCATTACATTTGATAAAGAGGGGACAAATTCCAACCACAACAGATTTCTGACAAAAGGTCAGGTAAGAGCTGATGAGTTGTTAGTTTACCATTCCCCAGCCCCCCTCTGCCCAGCACCATTAAGGTGTATGGGTTTTTTTCTGCAAGGAGGTCGAATTAATTCACTTAGCAATTAGGGATATAAAACTAGAGCTTTCCTGAACTCAAAATGTTATCTGCACATTAATTAGCTATATCACAACGAAATGGAAAAAGCCTTAGCAGACTTGCCTTTCTTCTGGCTTACCTCTGCAATAGTGGACTTGCAGACTTCCCTGGCCACGGATTCAAACTTCGGATCTGTAGTGAGGTTCAGCTTGTAGTTCCACAAGAGCTGTAGAGAAAGCATTTGTAGAAAGGGGGTTTAGCACCTTCCCATGTAGAATGACAAATATTTTTGCTTTAGAAAAGAAGGAAACATCATTTATTCCCAATCTGTATTGTCATCCTTCTACAGTGCAACAATCAGTGAAAAGTCTCTTTGACAGCACCTCTGTCCCTTCGTTTCTGCAACCATTTTCTGATATTGAACAAATTCAGGCTGTCTGAAATCTCTCCATAAGGTCATGAGCTGACTAATTAAGAAGAAATAGATCTAATGAAGACAATTCCATAAGTGAAAGCTCTAATTACCTGCCAGCTGCGTATTTAGCAATGTCTTTAGCCTACCACCCCTTTCTGCACCACAGCGTGTCTGCCTGAAGCAGTCTAACAAGAATAAAGCTTTAACATGACTAGATTTCATACTGAAAATCTAAAAAAAACACCCCGCAAAAAAGGAAGGAGACAATGCAGCCGGTTCTCTCTGTGAGGGGTGGTGACCAGACAAATTTTTGGATGCAGATATATTTCAAATATGTCTCTCTTTTGTTCAGAGTAATGACACATCAGAAGTTAGACTATGAAATGCCTTGATAAGGGTGACTGCTCTTCCAGGAGCCAGAGATTAGCTCACACAGAAGACCTGATGCACTCGGTCATTGTGCAAGAATCTATCTTGGGCAAGTCACACCCTGCAGATATGTACGCATCCCAGATGTCTTCCTGAGGCACCATAAAGTAAAAATACAGAGTAAGGCAGCAAAATCTCAGCAGATTAATAGCTGAGATGTTGCCCAAGAGAAGTCTATTAGCTCATTTTTTTTCCTAGGAATTTCAGCTGCATTCATCATAGAAATCATAGAATGGTTAGGATTGGAAGGGACTTCAAGGTAATTTTTTTATTAACATAAAGATTAAGTAGTTTTAAAAATCCGTTTTATATTCTCTGCCTTTGTGACAGAATCAAAATACTATCAAAAAGATAAACAGGGCAAACAGTTATTCTGGGATTTCAATTGTACACAAGACACTAAGAAAACACAAACCCATGCCTGTAAGCAAGGAAAGCAGTTACATGTCATCTCCAAGAGGGTGGCAGCACATACAGGGAACTAAAAATTAAGGCAGCGCAACTGCACCATCTTCAACACTTTGCACCATGGTTTTGAGTTGTGAGTAGTTAAACAAGGAGATGATGGGAAACTAGGGTATTTTAGAGGGAGTAAGTTATAAATATACAGGTTTAATAGATTAAAGTTAATAAACAGGGAACCTGTCCTCACAAAGAGTGTTGCAGACCTCTCTCTCCCTGCCAGGATCAGAATGTCAAGAATGAGGTCCAACAATGTACACCTCTGTATTTATAATCCCAAACTTTCAAGAGTCTTAAATGAGATGCTCTACAAGGGAATCTTCCCACAGGAAGAAGGAAGACTCATCTTGCATCTTAAAAATCCTGCTTTCAGCACTAGGCAGTATTTTCCCAGAAGATGATCAGCAGTTGTACTAGCAAAGACTGCAGAGAGGCAAAGAAAACACTTGGACACAAGACACATCCCTCTGTGGTCAAGCTTTTGATCACTCCCCTTCAATTTCTGCCTGGGAAAATGAGATTTTGCCCACACTTCCTATCTGCAAACGGCTTCTGTAATCCACAGCAGCCTGTCACCTGCCTTGCGGTGGCGATGCTGTCATTTAAACCATCAGAAAAAGGTCCAACTTTGATTTCTGGAATTCTCAGTTCCTCCTACATTCAGATGATTTCTGTTGGCACATTCAGATGTCAGGTAGACAGTTTTTAATTACTAGAGTTTTCTCTTTTTCAAGAAAAAGACAAACAGAAATGTGATGCACCCTTCATCTGATCCAACCATGCACAACGCAATTACAGCTGTCAGTGAAGTCAGGCAGCACGCTCCTAAAGGTTAATTTATAATCACAGCTGGCAATTACTAGCTGTACAGCATGGCCAGGTTTCGTTGCTGGACTATATGTTCCAACTATAAACTAAACTACAGCTTCTGCAGCAACGAAAATCAGGTCCATCACTGAAGTATGCACTTGTCTTGCATTCAGGGCTAGCCAAAAAATTAAGGGGCTTCACATGGTGCATTCTAACAGAATGTGAATGAGAGAAGTCAAAAGAAACTTAATTATCAACCTTAGCTCTGATGATTTGGGGGGGAGGGGGGTTTGTAGAATCTCAGTATTTGAAGAGTCAGCTCAACAGCCTGAAAACTGGCTAACAGTTTGCTCATTGTTAAACACAGCGCTGAGACGAAATCTGCTCTAAAACCAGCCAAGTAGTTCAAATTGCTTCTGAATATCACACACACACACACCCCCGGCCCAGCATTTTCCAAGCAAGTCTAAGAATTCAGCAGCTGTGAAAGTAATACAGAAGGCTTTGACAGCTGAAATGAAGAATTTAAATTCAGCACTGCTCACATCTTTCCGAAAAGGAGCACATCATATTGCTCCCAGTAACTCATGGGAACCACCCCCAACTATAAAATAGGAAAGAAGTCTGCTACCCTACTCTGATACAGAATTGCAGCACACAAAGCTCTTTAATTATGAGCCACTCTGAATTCTACAGTAAGACCATAGCGGCTATACCCAGTTAAAGAAATCACCATGGTTTTTCCCTCGAAGGCCAGTACAGAAACCCAAATGTGTTCTGATTAACACCTTTTACAAACTACCAAACTATGCAAAACACCTATGGCTGAGAAGGGATATAAAGGTACAAATGTCATAGCTAGAGTGTATATAATAAACTATATAAACTGAAGCAAGACTTACGTGATTGCAGTCTGAAGAGATTTCATTATCTGACTGAAAAGAGAGAAAAAAAAAGTCAGTTCACTGCTGCTGTCACATGCTATTACTATACATAAGAGTGTAAACTTCTAGAAACTACTATACTGTCAATCAGTTTGCACTGTAAGAAATTTGACATAAGCAATAGGAAATTTTAAAAGCTACATAGGAGGGGAGATGACATCCAAGTACCAAAAAGATCAAATAACAGGTACTTCAGACACATGCTGACTTAGCTCTACAGAACATAAATGGAACAAAAGTAGCAGCATTTATGCAGATGCTGCAAAACCATAATGAGCCAGCTGTGTGTGGCCTAATTGTCCAAACTAAGACAGAAAAAATCCCACTTATGGGAAAGCGAAGATGTGGTAGCAGAGTTTTGAAGAAAAAGTTTTATGCATAAAAGTGAAGGACTTGCTTCCCTCCCCCAGACTAAAGCATTCATATTCCCCACTTGAGAAGCAACATCTTCTCTTCCAGTTCAAAAGGGGCTGGTTCAAAGCAGCCCTGAGATTTACTTCTTCCACCAGGAAAAACATGTAACATCTAATATTCATATGTTGCCCAAAAATATTCCTTACATTCTCCCAGGGAGCTGCTTTGAAAGAACTCTGGCTGCAATCCACCCTGCCCTCCTCCCAGCCTGAGCAGCAATCGCAATGGAGAGCTCCATGAAACCTTGGCTCATTGTGCAAATCCAGACCCCACGTTCAGAGCAAACCGGTGCAAAAGCAGGACAAGATCACCTGGACAACATCTCCTGGCAATCATACCTACAGGAAAACCAACTCTGACTCACAACACCTCTGCTTCCACCACTGTTTAAGATGCCAGGCATGCTCCAAAAGCCACACTCAAAACCACTCAAAGCTTACACATCATTTGCACTAGCATGCTGGAGCTCAGATACCCAACCTAAGAGAATAAGCATTTCACCAGGATTGGAAGCAAGCAGCCTTCATCCCAAACTGATTTTCAGTGCATTTACTACTGCACATTTCACCAACCCTTGCACTATTGCTCCTTTGGAAAGCAAAAGCACAAGTTTATGGGGAAAAGAGAGCATAGGAAATGTTTCCAAGTCCTTAATTACAGTCATTATTAACTGCAGCACTTTCATTTTGTGTAGCAGGGAGTGGCAGGAATTACCTCTCCCCTTAGAACATAAAAAACAAAACAGTACCTGAAGGATCACAGTAATTAATTGCTATTTGGTCAGACTGACACCACCTAAAACCATATGTCCCAAAGAAATCATAAATTTGAAAATTAGGACATCAACTTTTTTTAAATGCCTAGCAGATACCTGCTTGTTACCCTCCACCTGCAGAACTGATTCTCACAACTGAAAACTAAAATCCCTGACATCCAAATAATAGATTAAAGCGAACAAACTATTTTAAAGCAGCCTCCAAGACACTTCCATGACTTACAAAGTGTTTTTTCCTTAATTTTCTGCACCCATCCTAATCATTCAGCAACAGACAGAGACTTGAGACTAAGCTCATGGCAAAAGCTGAGTCAGAATGCCCTCCACTGGAGTTGCTGCCTCATTTTTTTAAGTCAATGATAGATCCTTTATAAAAATATATAGGCCAACACTCCAATTCTCCTCTAGAGCAGAGTACTTACTAATCTAAAGCAGTTTGAGTTGAAGGGACCTTAAAGCTTATCCAGGTTCAATCACCTGCCACAGGCAGAGATACTTTCCATTAGGGCTGGTTGCCCAAAGCCCCATCCAACCTGGCCTTGAACACTGCCAGGGATGGGGCAAGCAGGAGCATCTGCAAGGGCCAGAGAGCAGTCTCCCAAAACCCCTCCTGGTTGCTTTGGTTATTTCTGCATGCTCCAACTCAGTGACCTTTACTTCAGACCCACCAAAAATTAAAGCTCAGTTTTTCTGGGAAGATGCCCTCAAGAAGACAACAGACTGTTTCTCACTGACTTGGGAAGCTTAAACAAGTTTTTCTTGAAATACCAGCCTTCCCCACACTCTGCTGGAAACCTCACCTCTGAGTAAACAAGCCTTATTCTGCTGAGAAGAATAAGGGAAGTCAAAAGGGACCTTAACAAAGCTTTAGTACTGTATACATTCACAGCTTAGTGCTTAAATATGCAAAAGCACAAGATCTAGCCAATAATCCTTTCACTGCAGCAGGAGATGGCCACCTCCTAGCTAAATGCTATGATCCTTCTTCCCTCTTACATTGCAAGTGTGGGAGAGAGCTGGGTTCAGGGGCAATGCTGACCCGCTTCGCCCAATTTAAGTTAAGCAAAAGGAGAAAAATAATCCTTTTGTGCCTGATAAACTGAAGGGCTGAGTTTGAGGAAGGAAGAGAAAAACCTTCCCAGCACAATCCACATCACTACTGCCGTCCTAAGGAAGCACCCTGTGGGCCTCTATCTACCCAAGAGACCTTCTGAACATGAGCAGTTTCAGAACATGCTTGCACAGTAACAGCATGAGGGAAAAAAAAAGGTAAGTTTCAAATTACCACTAAGAGAAATTGAGGAGCAAGAAAAGCTGCACCGTGTCATTCCCATGTGGGAAAGCTTGAGAAACAGGAATGCTCGGAGACCCCCCAGGGCAGAGGGAAGAAGAGCAGCCCAGACCAGCACCATGTGCTAGTCATTTCAAGCGAGGAAGCTGAGTGCAAAAAAGACATTCAACTGATTAGCGAGGGAAAAGGACTCCTCTTACATCCCCTAATCCAAGGATTAAAACCAGACTTTACAGAAAGTACATGTGCCACTGTGTTCACAGAAGCTGTTGTTGTTTAGCATCTTCAGTGGGAATCTATTGCCCCCCTTGGCAGCTCTCTAAAGAGCTCTCCAAACTCCTTCTCGCACCAACACTCACATTCCAGAGTATGAACACTGCTTCCTACCTCCCAGGAAAAGCAGAGTTTAGAACAAGTACCAGCTATGAGGAAACCTGAACAGAAAACACATTTCCTTCCATTCGACCACAAAGAACAGACACCAGCCATACGGCATCAGTGCTTTGAACTCCACAAAGGAATTCAAAGGTTTGTGCAAAGTAGTATTGCCACCAGACCATGAGGTCACCAACACTGTTGTGTTTAAAACTGACTTTTCTCATCCAACAGATCTCAACTCACTGAAACACTCTGTACCAGCCCCCCCTTTCTAAACCTCTTTGCTTCAGCAGTGGTGCAGAACTAGACCAAAACTGTATTGCGAACAAGCACCCCGCCACCACTATCCAGGCTCAAGGAGGCAGAAAGAGATGCTCAGGTTTCTCAGTAGTACTTCTCCAGTTGTAGCTGGAAAGAAAAAAAATAAATCCCAGAGTGGTTTGGGTTGAAGGGACTCTATAAAGCTCATTCAGTTCCAACCCCCTGTCACAGGCAGCAACATCTTCCACTAGACCAGGTTGCTCCAAGCCCTGTCCAACCTGGCCTTGAATACTGCCACGGATGGGGCAGCCACAGCTTCTCTGGGCAACCTGTGCCAGGGCCTCAGCACCCTCATCCACAATAGTGGATTAGGATTTTTACTTTGCTTTTCAAAATGCAGTAGTATGAACCATTTTGGGGAGTTGAATGAAGTAAGATCAAATCAAGACTGTTTCATATACACAGCTGAAAGGATTCTGTCTCAAGCTATAGAGATGACAGTAAATGCACTCCAGGCATAGTGCTCTTCACTAAACGGCAATGCACAACACAGGCTCATGATACAGCTACAACCAGACCCCATCAAAATAAAAACACTAAGAAACAACATGGAGCAAACCAGCAAAATAGAAACACAATCAGAATGTGGACGGGAGAAATTCAGTAGATGTTCCCTTCCTAAATTCAGGAGCTGACTGCAAAAAGGTCAAACAGGTCAATAATAAAAGCAGTTTTCTTTGAAAGAGATGGTAGGCAGAAATTCAGCCAAGCTGTGTGTGGTGCCCAGTTACTGCACTATCACATGTATGATATACTACAGATCATGGTGCACATGGATATGCAGTACTGGCAGCCCTCAGTTCCCAGCAACAGCATTGAAGTTTTCCACTCTGACCTAAATAAACACATTTATCACTAATATCTGCAGTGAGACAGCAGAGCAGGCTGGCTGACATTGAGGTTCTACAGAAGAGGGTATCACGCTGATAAAGGGAAAACTGACTCCTTAGCTGAGTCTTTCCCACAGGTAAGACCAATCCCTTCTCAACAAACACAGGACATGGAACTCAAAGTGATTCATTCAAACTGCAGGTATCAAGCTAGCTTATGACTAGACACCAGAAAACACTACAGGCTAGATGCAAAGTAGGAATCAAAGCAAGATCTGGGGGAGCCATTCTGCAAATCTAATCTCTTCCCCAGGCAAACACTAGAAAGGATTCTGCAGAAGGATCTGCGGAAACAAGAGCAGATACAGTAGTCTATGCAAGAATCAACACAGCTTTTGTAGAAGAAAAACCACACATCACCACCACCCATGCTTCAAACCCAGTGAAACATCCTGGAGCTCTGTGCCAGCAGGCATATGGCTACAGTAAAGCATTTTCACACATCCTGCAGTCCTGGAAGAGTTGTGTATGTTAAAAGAAGTTAAAAACAGTGGCAATTTAAGTTTAAAACAGATGAGGATTTCGTAATTTGATTACACGTTTAGAGAGCAACAGCAGTTAAACTTGTTAAGCTGAGCTTGAAATGTTCTCTAATGCCAGTGAACTCTTAGTACCAAAACCAAACCCAGTGTTGCCATGTCAGCAAAAGACCTGTATACTTCATCATTCATGCTCTGAAAAAAGCCAGTTTGAAGCACAATACTGTGCAAGTATCAAGCACCAAAGTTAAAGCTCCAAACTTCCATCTAATTTGCTTATTTCACATAATTTTCCCCCACTTACAAACAAAACATTGAACCCTGCAACACTGCAAATCCTTTGACCAAATAACTCCTTCCACAACAGTTAGGTACTCCTAGTTTATGCAAATGTAATAATACGAGTTATAGACAAACAACTAACAACTGCCTCCAAAACATGTACACAACTTTGTGTATGAAGGACAAGCAGCAATTTCTTCAGAAACACTGTACACACAGAGCAGAAGTAGCAAATCACCCCAAATCATCAAATTCTGCAGGTGTTTTTCACTGAATTCTGGATTCCACAAACTTCTACACCTATGATGACACTGTTTATCTGCCATGAGACCATTAAGGTTGGAAAAGCGACGCTCCAGGGCAGCCTTGATTGCAGCGATCATGAGATGATCGAATTCGAGATCTCAGGACAGTGAGAAGAGCATGCATCAAGCTCACTGCCCTGGACTTCAAGAGAGCAGACTTTGGCCTCTTCAGGAACCTTCTCAGTAAGGTTCCATGGGATA
>JAOEHY010037388.1:0-27123 GCA_025447955.1 Psilopsiagon aurifrons | reverse complement strand
CCTTCCAGTATCTGAAGGGGGCCTATAGGGATGCTGGGGAGAGACTCTTCATTAGGGACTGTAGTGATAGGACAAGGAGTAACAGGTTCAAAACAGGGGAAGTTTAGATTGGATATGAGGAAGAAATTCTTTAATGTGTGGGTGGTGAGGCACTGGAATGTGTTGCCCAGGGAAGTTGTGAATGCTCCATCCCTGGCGGTGTTGAAGGCCGGATTGGACATAGCCTTGGGTGACATGGTTTAGTGTAAGGTGTCCCTACCCATGGCAGGGGGGTTGGAACTAGATGATCATAAGGTCCTTTCCAACCCTAACTATTCTATGAGTCTTCATTTATGATGATGTGATAATTTTAATAGACCAGTTTATGCTATGGCAAAGAGTTACACTCTCCATTTTGATGCAATGTGTAAGTGGGGCCATTTTGCCTTATGTATTTGCAGATTACTAAATATATATAGAAAATTTGTAGGCTGACTTGATACCATCCACACTGGTGTCATTCATCATTACACAGATGGCATGGATTCACAGTGACATGTCTTGTGATACTAACGTTTCTTCACTCTACAAAGTCTGTTTGCAACTGCCTCTGACTATATTACATGGGTAGTAATCAGAAGCATATTCTGTAATCTCTAATTATTAATGCTCAATTAGCAGAGCAGTCATCAGAACCCAGATATTTAAGAGCCCTAGATTTCCCATCTATTTTTGGAAAGCAGGTATTTTGGTTTGTAAAAGCATGTGTGGAAAATTGAGTTTGTTTATTCTGTTACAAATATGTAAAGTTTGTGAACAACATGCTCTATGCTTTAGATAATACAAAAGCAGATGATTCGAAGAGTGAACGCAAATACTGTTTCTAGCTGAGACAAATATAGTGCATTTCCCACTTGTTCAGAGAACAAATATTTCTATTTGCCAAGCTGGAAAAACATCTGTCTACTTTTGTGCTGGTCCAGGACAACATTTTAACTGTAGTGAAGCTCAAGAGGACACAGAGCATGTTCAGGAACCCATCAGGGAACTTCAGCATCTGGCAGCTCTTTGCTAGGCATAGAAACTGCTAAACTGAAATACTACAGATGAAAACAGACTGACCATACTGTTACTATTATAATGTCTAATTATTCATATGACAAGTGCCTTACACTGCCATTTCATTTTATTTGTAGATTTCATGTCCCTACCCATGGCAGGGGGGTTGGAACTAGATGATCTTAAGGTCCTTTCCAACCCTAACTATTCTATGATTCTATGATTCTAGGACTTCTGTTAAACAATTGTTAGACAGAATGGCAGGGTTTCTGTGTCTCTGTTACCCTTTACATCAGTGAGTTGGGTGCATTGTTTTTTCAATTTATATAATGAAGAAGTTGAATGAGGAAATCAACACAAGTACCTAGGCCATGCACACAAGTGCAAATGGAGGTAAGAGGACATATGGGATCTTGCTGCTGCCCTTTTTGCCAGGGGTAGCAGAAAGCCTCCATTTTCAAACTCTTTAGGGAGAAATGCTGTGTACTGTACCTGGAAAGGTAGTCAAAGACTATCTTTAGCTTGAAATTCACAGCCATTCAAGCACAGTTCTTTTATTTCTGCTTTTTTCCACAGTAGGTTTCCATAGGAGCCAAGCTGCTGAGGTAAATGCAGAAGCAGCAGCTCATGAAGAGCTTCTGTTTTTATGTAGTAGCTCAGCTTCTGCTGAAAAAGTATTTTGTTTATTTACTCTAAGCGAGTTAAAAGATCAGCTCTTAAATGCGTTAAATATCCTAGTTATATGAGGTACAGACCAGTTCTCTTTCAGGACACCATGTCATACTTCTAGCCTACTGACTACAGTAGTAAGAATAATAGCTGGGAACTTTGATCCATGTCATATGATTCATAACAAGCATAATTGTTTATTTCTTCTCTAACGCAGCCAGTCTTAAAATTTACAGTTTGTAGCTCCACTTTTTTAGCCATGTAAGTGGTCATCAAAGGCTGTGTTTAAGTGTTAGCTCTCTCTCCAGAAGCTTTAATCAGTAGCTGGCCGTCAAAGTCTTTGGTGGTCAGAAATTTTAGAGTCCAGAATAAGACTGAATTTTTATGCTGATCTCCATTAAGACCTTTGATATATTTTCTCCGGTGTTCTAGTTGAACAGGAAAAATAGTCACAGAAAAATATTTCCATTCTAGGATCAATTTGTAGAGGAAAGAAACGTGCTATGAAAAAAAATTGTTTTATAGATACAGTGAATCAGGAAAAAAAATCCAATTCAGCAAAGAACAAAAAAGCATGTCACAAGAGGTAATTGCTCAGACAAACTGTTCCCTTGTATAATGTACCAGCTAGATAATAAGCAAGACATTAAGTTCAGTCTACCCAAGTAACACCATGGTGAATTGTGAGCCTACCAATCTGTGGGGCCACATATTCAGTCCAGACATGTCCTACTCACTGTAAAATGAAGAACAGAACGTACACCTCTACAACAAGCCACCTCCCAACTGAGCACAACAAGTGAGCCCTGTGGTAGGAGGTCTAGATGCCAGAACCTAGCATAGAACGTATCTGAGGGTCTCGGTCAACTGAAGGATTGCTGCAGAGCAACCATAAAAATATATGACAGAAAAATTGTTTCCTGTCTGATGATTCCACAATGGCTCTGCTTGATCCCATCTCAGATCAGGTTTGCTGTCATTAATACGGGAAACTATAGGTGAGGTTGTGTGGCAAAAGAAAAAACTGGAGATTAGAAGAATAAAATATTTGTAAACATTCCTTGTAAGTTCTGCTTAAACTTCTTAAATGTGAAAAAGTGCTCCACTCTTTTTTGGTGTGGTTTCTAATACCTTTGTTTGAAATCTGGCCTAAAATCTGAATGCCCATCAAATGTCACAATCTAAATGCTACCAAAGATTTTAAAGAGGAACCTGCTACAGGAAGCACTGATTCATTAGGAAGAACATCTCTCCTGTGCCCATTCTTAATTTTCATTGCTTCAATGACAAAAGAACAACAGGAATTTTAAAAGATATTAATTCTTGGAAAGAAAAATGTTGCTCAGACTCAGGGTATTTTTCAAGGCTAATTTTCAGGGATTGCCAACAGTCTGTCTTTATTCTGAACAAAAACGAAAAAATCAATATGAAAGCTTCTGAGAGTCATTTCCATGCTCAGAGCTCCACATGAAATGAAAGCAGACATACCCAAACCCTGTCATAAGATTCCTCATACTTTTATTTCTCTTAGCTCCCACTAGAGACACAGGCCATCTTTCTGTGTCAGGCCTTTAACTGAAAAACACAAATAACACAAATAAGGGGATTAAAAGGATCTGGCATTCAGTTACATTGAAATAAAATGGGTGGAAACAACTAACTCTAGTGAAATTTAGTTTAATACTGCTCTTCCTCATATGATGAATTACTGTTTGTTAATAGCTATCCATGACAGCATTCCAGTCCATCCATGTTCATGGATAGCATCTCTGGGTAATATCAGCTAAATATAATTTAGAACAAAATCTATCAAACTTCTGTCATCTTTTGAATCATATATACATATGCATTCCAGGCATAAAATCCTTATAGCCCTTTTTGTAAGGTAGATATCTTAGGCCTACATGTTGCTTCCAATACTTTGAATAAATTCTAACTTAATCATTGAATGCTGCATTGTTAAATTTTATATGTGGTGGTCTTCCCCTCATCTTGCTATGTTCCGGAAAACAGCTGCTGAGTTCTACTGCTGAGCTGTCAACATTTCATTATTGAGTGACCTTATTTAAACACATTTCTTAAATATTCCTTGGAGACAAGAAAGATTTAATTACTTTTACTGGAAGGACCCTGAGATTCTTATAAAGAAGCAAAAAGTATTAATAAGTACTGTGAGTAGGCTTACAGTCTTTAAATTTTAGTCTTAGATTACAAAAATGTTTTTCTGGTAAGTTTATATCCAACCTGGGGTTTTGGATAGGCAATATTTATTTTGGGACTTTAATTCAGAGGGAATCAATTCTAACAACATGTAAGCAGCCCTCTTTTGGTCATATTTATTCTTCTGTGGGAGTACATACAAGCTACTGCTTGCAGACTGTATGGAAAATCTGCTGCTGAGCTTGCAACGTCTATGAAAACCCTAAATACGACTTGAAGCACTGATCTTTCATGCTTTCTAGAACATTCCACTATGTAGTATTTTTTGCATTCATTTTTGGGTCAAAAATATGACTACTGGTGACTTAGAATTTTTTTGATTTCTTACTTTCACAGAAGAAAATCTCACTCAAAGTTTTCTTCCTATCATTTTATCCTCTCTAGAAAACTACATCATTATTGTGGCTGTTGACAGTAGATACTGTAAAGGTAGTAGTAGTAACCTATAATAATGCAGCTTAGTTCTTATTTCATACATGGGAATAAGAGTGATGAAAAAAAGATAAAGGACTTTGATTTAGTTCTATTGTTACCAGCAAATGTTACCACTAGTATTCTTTCTGTGAATTTCTTTTATTCAAAACTCGATAAATTCTTATATACTGTTGGTTCTCCATGTCTTCAGATCATTTCTAAGAAAGACTCCAAAATCTTGTGAAGTTTTTTTTTTTCCAACTGCTGTTCACATATGTAAACAGCAGACTCACCCCTGTTTGAGGAATACAATCTTCATACACTGGTTTCCAATATGGCCAGTAACTGATAAGAAAAGATGTCTAATCCCTGGATTACTGTGCTATTTTTAATTTAAGAAAGGGTAGATACACTTTATGGTAAGGAGGTATTTACGTATATGCAAATGTGTTAAATGCTAGTTGGAAAGGAAAGGCTATCACTTCATTCAGCCTTCATGATATCAGAAACAAATCAGCTTTGTCTTGTGTGCCCATGAGGAGAGTTTAGTAGCCATGACTTCCTAAAGGTAAGAGACATCCATGGACATAGAAGAGGTGAGACTGCTTTGGCTTTTCCAGTTGACAGTAACAGATAACTGAGTCCAGAGTAAACACAAAAAGACTAGGCAGAGGGCAGGTGACTAGGTTATTGGTCTGTTTAATGACCGAGATAACTGCAAGAGGGATTAATCATTAAGTCAATTAGACTCAGTGGATCTCAGCCACTGAATTGGGAATCGCCTTAATTTGATTCTGTAATTCAGTCAAACCTTTACTATGTTAGGGAAATAATGTCAGTAAATGCTTGTCTGGACTGACTGATGAAACCATGCCAATGATCGCTGCCTTATAACAACAGAGATTCAGAGCTTAGTGCAAATGGAGGAGCCTGGACTGATGATTCCTGTGGGCTTAGGGATGTCAGGTGATGTCAAAGCCAGCCTCTGGGTAGAGACTGCCACACAGCAGCCCCAGGCAGGTGCACAGAGGGCTAGAGAGGCACCATCAACAGAGGGGAGAGCCTTTCCTTTCTGTTTACTAACAGAAAAATTAGTACTTTTTGATCTATTAAGGAAGGAAAAGCTTAGGAGGACAGATTATGTTTTCTTCATTTGGCACTGATTGCTTCAAAATCACTGAGAAAAAAATGGTGCAATGCTGTCCAGCTTTTTCCTCATGCTTCAGTGCACTGTTGCGACCATAAATCCAGTTATTTACACCTCTAATTTGCAGTCACTTCCCTGAGCCACTCACTTGCTACTAAAAAAACCCAAACAAAACATTGCCAAACATTGTCCAGAAAGATATGCACATACAATAGCACTGGGGGAGAGGAACCACAAACATGGTGCTTTCTCCTTTAGCTACCCTTAATCTCTTTAGAACCAGGAAACACTGACTCATCAGCTGAGTACCCAGCACTCTGATATTTGAACACTGTTTAATAGGTTGGTTTGTACATTTTAATGAATTATATACCTTCAGTCACTTATTCTTTTGCTATTGCCATTATTATTATTTCAGCCTTACTGCATTCCTCAGGAAACCAAAGATACCAAAATAAGCATAGCCTCCATACACTATTCTAATCTTGTTTTCATTTCAGCTCAGAATTTTGAGCACTTGGACTGAGCTAATTTAATTTACAGGCTCATTAACCAGACTGCAAATGAAAGGGGAAGACAGTGTGTCTCTACAGGAATCCTCAATGTTAGAACAGTACCTGGGTTTTAAAACTGCAGGAGCTCCTGCTGCAGCATGAGCTTGCTTTCTTATACCTGCAATCCAAAATAAAATCCAACAGGTAAGGAAAGTGGAAAAGAAACTGGAAATTGTAATGCTTTTTCCTCCAGTAAATATTAAATTACATGTTAATTTCTCTATAGGCTTCCTGGTCAAATCTTTATAAATAATAACTAACCTCCCAACAGGCTTTTTTGCTAAACCACATTTTTCTTCTGATTCATCTTAAAACCTTTTAAAAATTAAAGAAATATTTCTTTCTCTCTCTGTATCTCTTTCTTTCTAGCTCTACTTCTATTTGTCACAGCTGAGGAACAGTGACAGTATTCAACACTGTTCCTTGCAGGCATGTCTGAGGGCTGTGCCATGAGCCTGCCTGTCAGACCTCTTCAGTGCACCCAACCCCATAATGTTATTACTGACCACATGATTGTTCCAGCTTTTAGTTACAAGATTCTTCCCACAAATGCAAGATTCCTTAATTTATAAAGTGGTTTTCTAGTCAGAACACGTTTTGGAGGGGTTTTTTTGATTTGCATTATTTGCTTTGGTTTAATTAGCTTTACTGTAACTGTTTGCTTATTATTTCTTATTTCTTTGCTCCTGGAGCTGAGAAGACTGCTGAATTGCATCAGTTCCCACAGGATGCAGCCTTCAGCTGCACACTGGTGTATAAATGACTACTTGCTCTGTGGTGTGTATTCATCAGAGGCAAATTCTAATACACACTCTTACTTTATTAGATCCTTATATTTGAAATATGCATTCACAAAGGCAAGGTTTCAAACTAAATCCTTGTTGAGGTTCAGTGGCAGTCCTAACTCTAAGTAAGCTCAGCAGGAACTCAGACCTCCCTGTCACCCCCTATCAGTGACGCTGAGCTCAAGATATTGATGAGCTGCAGCACATTTAATTTAAGATTTTGCCCTTTGTCTCCAGTTAATAACATACACATACTCTCTTCTTTCAAACAAACCCTTTTTACAAGCAGGGGCCTTTATGCCTGGCAGCTAAATACCTGGTGACTAAATGTCACCTCCTTGAATGCAAAAGCTATTTCATTGTCCAGAACTGTTCCTGGAACGCTAAGCAGCATAACGATTCCTGATAAAATAGGCACCTGGGATGTCGGTTACTGCAGTGAATTTTCATAGACATGCACTGTCACTAAAATCACATTTTATTGTGGTCTCCAAAGACACTTATTTATCGGACTTAAATTCTCCCTTCCAATGGCACTTCGGTTCCAGGCCAAGTAATTTGTGGGGTTTCCCTCACCAATTTTCCTGCAAATTACATTTTGTGGGGCAGATTCTCACTTTTCTGCAACAGGGTTCATTTATTTTCAGCAACAAAAACCCAGACAAAAGATAAATCAGCTGCACAGGTGAAGATTCTGTTCAAATACGGAAGCATTTTGGAAGTTTAGCTCTGTAACAGATGCCAGATTGCTTAAGGATGTCCCAATGAGCGACCTGAATGAACCTTAGTCACCAATGATATGTTCTAAATGCTCAAAAATCATGAGTCAGGTCCCCTAAAATCTTCAGACTGGGTAAATATTGCACAATTTAAAAACATGTATATTTCTTTTCTCTTTCATCTTGATCCTGTTATTGCACTCCTTTGATATTTTAAAATCTTCCCCTGTAACGGCATAGACAGAAACCACATTTTTCATAGAAGCTGAGATCTTCCTGCAATCCTTTTATATCAGTAGTTATGCATTTGCTCAGGACCATGTCCAATCATATTTTGAGTATCTCCACATTTTTCACTCTTGCTGAAGAACACCAGTTATTGTGATACAACAGAATTGTAAGGATTGCTGAATCTAGCCTCTTAGGGTGAGGCACCACAGGGTGCATAGAGCACCTTGTATTTCTTTCAAACATCCCCAGTACAGTTAATCATGTAAGGTATAGGCTAGCAAAAGATTTAGTCATTAACACACAGTGTTACAGTGAGAAGAGATCTCAAAACCTGGCACCTGCTAATCCATCAGCCACCTATTCACATGGATTTCTACTTGCAGTTCTGACTGGATTCCTGTTACTGCATTGTGTAAGCACCTAACCTGTTGGTAGAACATGCTCAAAATGAGGTGCAGAAGCATTCATCAGCCGCCCACATCATTTAACCTGGGAACAGCTGGGAAGCAAGTCATTATCCCTTTCTGTGGGATGACCTGTGATTTGGTGTGACCTCGGGGGTGAAGTTCTTTACAGAGGCTGGATACAGCACCATCTATAGTTCACATCGCCTTAACTGTCTTACCTGGCACTTTTGTGATAGCATTTTGGTATTTCATTATACAGCAAGTAATATAGACCTTTCTCAGAGGGATGCCCGTGTTGCTTGCTACAAGGGCAGATGAGAATTGTGAAGTCTGGTATAAACACAATATGTACACCAGCTGCTAATGGCAGAGCCACTCTGAAGCAACTATATACGTTATGCCATTACACAGACCCTTCAGGCAGTTCAGTCCTACTGAACAGACCTAGAGTCTTGTAGTAGGAACTGGATTTTCTTAGCAGCTCAAAGACAGACTGCACAGCAAGTGCAGTAAAATGAACAGCATTGACCTGATCTGGCCCATGGTTAGCATTCAAATGGCAGCCCCAGACTTCCTGATAGAAATGAACTCTGTATCACCAGCCAAATTTTTTTTGCTATTGTTGTTTCAGTCCTACTTTCCTTTAAAAATATCAGAAGCAAACAGTAAGCCACAAGGTTAAACACACACCAAGGCCAGAGAGGGTCAAGCAGTAAAGTGGGGACTTTTTCTGCTGTCTCCCACAGGTAGCTAGAGAGTTGAGGATGCCACAGTGTGCAGCAGCAAAACTGAGTTATCATTTGCACAAGCAAATAGAATAAAAATCATGTCAGAAACACTAAAGAAAGGGGGGTTTGGCTTTGGAAACTTGGCTTTAACACTGTATTTGCTTAGAGGTAACATTAAAATATTGCTTAAAAAAAACCCACAAACATTAATTTACCAAATTTTGAGCAAAAAATGAATTATCATAGAATGCCTTAACTTGTTTTTGAGCTCTGTATTACCGTTATTTGTTCATGTAATACAGATTACTTTTCTGAGACCTAAGGATGCCAATTTCCATGTAAATGATGGCCACAATTATACAGAGAATACTTTAAGCAAACATTGCTAAAAAAAGGGAAATTTATACACCATTTATAACATATTTATGTTACTTAGGATATTACTTACTACATAATATGGCTCATAGGTCTTAAAAAATGTTCATTGTAGTACAAAGCCAGGCATTTAGTGTGATGATATAGCTTACAAGAGTACTATAATCGTACTACTGAAAATACAGATGTACTGTAAAATTACTGCTTCATAAATACTTGATTAGAACAAACATAAATTTTAAGTCCAGGTTTTGGTTGTTCATGACTACAGATGGAGTAGATGTATACACATGCACATTCACTAGAATTAGGTGTCTGAAAGTGTCGTCTTGTTTTCCCTCTTGGAAGAAAATTGTTTCCTTCCTGCTGGTACATAGTTGTAGCCCTTATTTCATAGGACTGCATATGTAAGATAACCCATTGCCAGGGCTGGTAGGTTTCCTTGCTGTCATTGCTGAAGTCATGAGAGTTTCACTTTACTTCAGAGAAAATTAAAAATACTGGTGATTAAAAAAAAAAACCAAAATAAACCCACAAACACTACCTCCTAAAAAACAAAACAAAACCAACCAAACCCAAACAACACACATATTGATGTACTTCATGTGTATATCAACTTCTTTGGCATATGTTGTTCAATTTGTCAAACTATTTCTGTGTATGTTAGTGCTTTTGTTTCAGCACCGTATTTGCTGGCCTGGTATCTCCCTATTTCTGTCCAAACTTCTTCCAGCTTAAACCATTTTCCTCTAACTTTCAGGCACCATTAGCTAGAAAATAAACTAGAGAGATATATTAATTTGTACAATAATTGAGAAAGGTATTAATTTGTGTAATAGTTTCCTTTAGTTTCATATGTAATGACTTCATTAGGAGCAAATACTTTGTTACGACCAATTTTCTGCAAGTTTTTAATCAGATTTAAAGTTCCTGGCAAATAGAGCAGTCAGAGAAGAAATGTTTGCCTATCAAGCAAACTTTCCATGGTCCTCGTTTTGATTTCATTTGCTTTGATCCCCTGCTTGGTCTGTTTCCTCCACCTGTCAGCCTTGCTGCTTTGCCTACCTTCTGTATCTGATCTCCTTGTTGGATCCTTCCTCGAAGGAGTTGAATCTCTACACTACTTTTACGGTAAAAAAAATAAAAAATAAAATATCATTTAGATTGTCTAGCTTGTAAACTTCAGCAATATTTGTGTTCAGTAAAGTCCTGATTTATTAGCTGCATACAAGAAATACGTAGCTCCTCTGACTGGAACAAGACAGATTACAGCAAAGCAATTTTCCAGCAAATTATCAAACTATGCAATCTGCTGTTTCATGATCAATAGATGGTGTAATGCAAGAGGTGATTTCATACCTCTCTGGTTCCTGTAACGAAATAATTCTATTATACCAGAATTATATATATTATCCTCTGGAAACACACATATTCCTGCAGTGGACTGGCTGATGCTTTAACAGTGCTCTTTTTTCAACTTTTTGATCTGAGAATGCAATCAGTCTTCAGCGTTTCTAAAAAAAAACGGTATTTTCAGGTAAGAAATGTAGTATTTCAGCTGATCTGGGGATTTCAATTTTTATCTCCTTTACCGGAATTGAGAAAGAACCCAAATTTATGCAGAAATAAGAAATGAAAATATATTTTCAAATGGAGCTTGAACTGAGGCAATATCTGCAATTCCCATTGATCAAACTAATTATTTGTTTAAATATTTAAACAATCTGACAAGGCAGACAGCCTTTTTCATATCTACGGCTCAACACTACAAAATAAGATTTAATAATTTACATCCTTGCTGGTTTAAGTATGTTTTACTTTAGACATCCTTTCTTCATGAGTCTAACTCATACACTGTAACCTGCAGTCTTGAAATATTACTGATGTAAGAGACTACAATGATTAAGCAATACATTACTAAGAAAGTAATTGCCTAAAACACATTTAAACAACAAGCATATCACTACAGCTGACTTACTTATACCATTTTGCATAATTATTGCATACAATTATATATGCTATTATCATTTAAGTATTATGAAACACACATAACTACTATTGAATGACTGCTCCTGTCTGGCTTCTTGTGCCCTCCTCACTGGGCACAGTCTCATGAGAGACTGAAAAATTCTTGATCAGAGTAAGCACTACTTAGCAACAGCTAAAACATTGGTGTGTTATCAGCATTCTTCTCAGATTAAAGCAAAAACAGAGCACTGTACCAGCTACTAGAAAGTTAACTCTATTCCAACTGAAACCAGGACAGCTGTACTCATGAAAATAGTGCTCATTCCATAACAGGAATTACAGAAATCCCACAGAGGAGTAAAAAAACCCTGTAGCTCCACCAGCTTGGACAAGCTTAGAGACAATTTATGAAGTTGTGTAGAAGTAAGATATAAATTATATAAACCCCAAATACTGGAAAAGCTTAAGCAAGCTCTGTATAAGCAAGCTCTGAATTTGGAGGGGAAACATTACCTGTTCTGTTCTTTTTCAGAGCTGTTTTCCTAGACCAACCACACCATAAGTCTGGATTTAAACTCTGAATGGGGCATATACTAAATTAAAAGACTGCTTCTTAGGGCAGCATGTTTGCAATCCTATGATACTGGTAGCAGAAGTAGGCCACTAGAATTTTTGGACTCTGGTGTGGATCTCATGATGCACTATCCCAAAGACTTTCTTTGTGGACTCATATTTTGTTGTATCCCCTGATGGTAAAGTTACAGTTTGATACTTACTACAGGTGCAGTCCTTGAGTTCACCTATTTATTTGCCTCTCAGGCTGTATAATGGAAGATTTTTCAACTTGAAACTTTGACCACTGAAAGAGAAGAAAGAGAAAATGGCCATGAGATCTGTCATAGATCTACAAGAAAGCCTTGTCTCTAAGATTAAGTGGTTTCAAACTTCACTGTCTTTAAGCTTTGCAATTTTGTTAAATCCCATTGATTGCATGTACACTGCTAAGTGGAGCATCCTACAGAACAGATCGAAAGTCCAAACACAGGATGTCCCCATATTTTCCAACCTAAGCAATTCTATGATTATATGATTTTATGATCCACAAAGTGGCAAGATTTTAGACTAAAGGAAAATCTTGAGTGTACACAGTGCTTCACGTGTCTTTTATAGCTTACTTGCCCTTTGAACAGGATCAGGCGTCTTTCTATCCAACATATCCTCAGGGTAGCCATGACAGATCGTATGAAAATGGCTGGTATAGTACAGACAAAGCATTTGCAGTCAAGATGTCCAGCAGCAGTTTTCTCACATTCTTGTTTGCAGTTCATTCATTAGGATCTTTGCACAGATGGAAGAAAATTAAACAATAAAATCTGAAGAATGAAAATATGCTCAGGGCAAACAGAAACCTGTGGAGACATATAAGGAGAAATCACTACATTCTCAGCCTCCATTTTATCAATGTTTTGTTTACTATACAAACACAGAAGAGGCAGAGGTGATGGGGCATTTGCTCAGGAATTATTCAGCACCATCTGTCACCTTGAGGTAATTAGTTTGCACTGTACCTCCTTTAGAAACCATAGCAACTCTACAATAACATAATTGTGTTCTCTGATGATGGAGTAATAAATAATAAGTGCCACTTCTGTAATATACTAATTAATGCATTCTCAACTGCCCAGCTGCTGTATACAAGTGCACTGTCTGTTATGGGTTTCTTAGTAACTGTTTGCAAAACAGAAAAAGAAAATTATTCAAAACCAGAATAATTTTGCATGACATCATTCCTGGATAAAATCAAGGAAAAGCTGGTACGTGATTTAATTGATTAAGAGTTGCAGGAATCTAATAAATGTCAGTCAATATGGCTTATGGCAAATAGATCAGTTTTGTCAGACAAATCTAATTGCATTCTTTAAGAGCATAAGATTTGTTGATTTAAAATAGCTAAGCAGTTGTAATCCACACAGCTCTGCTAGGTATTTCATACACTGCAATGTGACAAAATATGACTACAGATCACTATTAGACAGTATCAATAAAATGAATGCTAAAAATGTTAAGAAACAGCTAACAAGGGGGGGGGGGCAAAACTCAAAATGCAAGGTTTTTACACTAGAAACAATGAACTAAAACTATGCAGCCGAAAGAAATGAATCAGAAAAGTGATTAATCTGAAAAATACCTCTGAGAAAGATTAGATCCAGAAATTCATCTCGACTGTTGAAAAAAGAACACAAGTTAGTGGATCTGGTACTGATAAACCTGGTGTTTGAGTATGGTAATAAAGGTCAAGTGCATGCTTGCAGGCAGTGCAGGCAAGAGTGAAAGAAGTGATTCAAGACTGGAGAAAATACTCTAGAGCAGAGAAATATGAACATGCTGCAGCACTGGCCAATATATAGCCTGTTTGTCAAGCTAGCAATGGAAAGTGGTACAGCCACAGCAGCACAGTGCAAACAAGCTGAGCAGAGAGGCAAGGGTTGTTTGCTCCCTGTGTGATCCCCTCCTCAATTGCTTCCAGAATTTGTGCTAGACCAGCATAAAGTTGCCCTACACTGTGAACATACGCCAGCTTGCTCAAAATTAGCCCAGGGATCTTTAACCAGGCACAGTATTGCGTTATTTATACATGACAATACTCAGTTCTAAGTTTGTGTCCAACTCCATTGATACATCATGGAATATGTGAGACTGAATCCAAATGCAAATTGATGTCATAAAATCAAGTTGGATATCTTTAAGGAACACCCAAGGGACTCAGATCAGTCCAGGAAAAGACAGAAGCCACTCCTTAGGGACAACCATGTGCATTTTGTAAAATACTAGAACAAACCATGGTGTTTATACTTCTCTTATGCTCTCTCCAAGCCTGCCAGTCATGTTAATTTTGATCCATCTTTTTTCCTACCACAGATATGACTGCGTTGTTTTTCCAGCTGCCTATGAAGGAATGCACATTAAGAAATCCAGTCTGAGTAATTACACTTGTATTCAAAGTGGTGACTGAAAAATTTTATTATCTTGTTATTATAATGCCCAGTCCTATGCTAGCTCAGGTCAAAACTGTGCCTTGATCCCTCTCAACAAATGTAGCATGCTTTTATGGCAGTATAAATGGTGAACAGTTGTAGAATGATTTTGAAGACACTACAGAAAAATATTTTCAGCTCAGAACAAACATAATGACAGGTTAAAATGTATTGAAATAGCACAAAAAAAATTAAAAATCACCTAACTTATATACAGGGCTTTCAGAATGATCAAATAATTACAAGATAACCAAGAATTATGCTTCTAACCATCATGATTCATATTTGATTCATATGTTAAGTGAAATTAATTTGAGTCACAGACATAAGTGAGAATACTTTTTCTTTAAGGAAGATAAGACTTGGTTTGGCTTGTTCTTAGTACCATCCCAGATGACTATTCTCAAATATGTGGGGAAAACCAAAACTGCACGAGGACTGATTCTGAGCTCATCCCATTCAAACTCGCAGAAAGAAAAAGTAAAATGATGAGCAGCTTCTTCCCTCTCTCTAGCAGGTGGCCCTTCCTTTAGATATATGTCATGGCATCTACTTGTGCTGAATTTTCCCACAGTAAGGGCAAAGGTCTTTGAAGCTTTCCAAGCCTCCCCTTTTCCGTGTCAATGCAATACATTCAGACTGCCACACGAGGGTATGCATCTCAGTAAATAAAGACACCGAAGTGACTACATCACTTACACCTTCCCTTGACCAGAACAAACTGGGTAACACTACAAGCTTGAGGCATTTTGTGAGGGCAGCAATATCACACTCCCACCAGCCCTGTGCCAGTAGGAGACACAATAACATCATGGCAAGAACTTCAGGTAAAACCAACTTGTCATTTACAAGATGACACTAAGCTCTGTGTCGCAGTCAAGATGCTGACAGGAAGGGATTTCATCCAGAGGGACCTTGACAGGCTCAAGAGGTGGGCCAGTGCAAACCTCATGAAGCCCAGCCAGGCCAAGTGCAAGGTCTGCACCTGGGTCAGGGCAATCCCAAACACAAATGCAGGCTGGGCGGAGATTGGATTCAGAGCAGTGCTGAGGAGAAG
Source organism: Psilopsiagon aurifrons (assembly GCA_025447955.1). Taxonomy (NCBI): domain Eukaryota; kingdom Metazoa; phylum Chordata; class Aves; order Psittaciformes; family Psittacidae; genus Psilopsiagon; species Psilopsiagon aurifrons. The sequence continues at coordinate 11,776 of JAOEHY010037388.1, read as the reverse complement.
GACTTGGGGGTGTTTGTTTATGAGAAGCTCAACATGACTCAGCACGTGCAGCTACAGCCCAGAAACCAACTGTATGCTGGGCTGCACCAAAATGAGCGTGACCAGCAAGTCAAGGGAGTTGATTCAGCCCTTCTGCTCTTGTGAGACCCCACATGGAGCACTGCATTCAGCTCTGGGGCCCCCAACACAAGAGAGGCATGGATTTGCTCAAGCAAGTCCAGAGGAGGGTCATGAGGACAATCAGAAGCTAGAGCACTTCTCCTATGAAGACAGGCTGAGAGAGCTGGGCTTGCTCAGCCTTGAGAATAAAAGGCTCCAGAAAGACCTTACAGCAGCATTACAGTATCTAAAGGGGGCCTACAAAAAGTCTGGAGAGGGACTTTTTACAAGGGCATGTAGTGACAGGACAAGGGGGAATTGCTTTAACCTGAAAAAGGAGAGATTTAAATTTGACATTGGGAAAAAATTCTTTACTGTGAGGGTGGTGAGGTACTGAACAGGTTGCCCAGAGAAGCTGTGGATGCTCCATCCCTGGAAATGTTCAAGGCCAGGTTGAACAGGGCTTTGAACAACCTGTTCTAGAGGAAGGTGTCCCTGTCTGTGGCAGGGTGGTTAGAACTAGACAATCTTTAAGGTCCGTTCCAAACCAAATCGTTCTGTAATGCTATCATTCTGAGATGACCACAGTTATTTGACAGGCTTGGAAAAAAATCTATAGCTTTACATCTACTCTTGTGAAGACAAGATGACAGTGCAACAGCTTCATGCAAGCAAGTCTTGATATTTTCAGTCAGGTCAGGTTTGATGAGCAAGGAGACAATGGGAGTGCCCAGGAAGTTGAAAAAGGTTAACAAATAGAAATTTGTTAAATTGATTCAAATACTGAAAAATTTAAAGGGCTACTATTACCTTCAAGCTAAATCAGTTTCACCCCAGAGCTGAGGAACAGGCTTCCCCGTACATGCTATAGACCTGTGCAACTGAAGCAGAATTCAGTAATGTATGTATTTTTTTCCTGATTCTATTATATGAGCGTACTTCCTTGTTCATCGTCAGCTATCCAGGGAGTTAAGCATAAAAATAACAGTAACAGTGTCTATGTAATGTGTGGAGTAGGAGAAAAAGGGGGACTTGGAAATAATTTCAGAATTAATAATGGTGTGCTACTTTAAGTACTGCTATTTCATAGTAACTTCACTGAAAAGTTAAAAATTGTTTAAATGTTTTTTGTCAGATGAGAAATATTAACTGCACAAAGTATCTCATGTTCTTTGCAGAAGGAGGGAAGAGGATTGCTCCATTTCCTTTCTGCTCCTTTCCCAACCTTCTCCTTTTTTTCCTCTTTCCCACATTTCTGTGGCTTGCATTTTCATGTTTCTTACCTTCAAAGCCTCAGCAGCTCAGAGATATTAGCCAGCAATTTAGCAATCACCAGAGCAGCCAGCTTGGACTTTGTCCTTACTAGATATTTGAAGGTATGTGCTGAACATTGAAAGTTTGTCAGAGATGAAACTCAGCCTGAATAATCCAATGGATCTCCCCACTACTGATAAGCCTAATTGAGATACTTCAGCAGCGTGACTTGACTGCCGTCATCAATCACAATACAGAAGGCAGTTCAGATCATTTGCTGCTTAGACAGGTTGAAATCTTCCTCCATGATTCTGGTTAATCCATGGCATCAGTAAGGAAAACTTAGCCTTATTTCCAAGAATAGATGGATAGATGCTAGTTGCCCTGGCTCAGATATCTTCCCAAGCAGCTTAAAAATAGATATGCAATATCTAAATTCATTTCTAAAAGTTCAGATTGGAAATCTCGCACCAAAGACACTGCTGCACAAAGATCATCAAGATAAAATAAGGTGTCAGACCTTACGTTTCATGACAGAAATTCACTTTTGTAAGAAGACACAGTTCCACATTGCTTTCATTCTCTCTTTCTTTTTCTGGTCTAGATAAAACACTGGCTATCAAACTACTTCTGTTTGTTTCTTTCTCCTTTAACACATCATAGCATAGCTAGCACCATTGTGAAATGCTGTCTGAAAAATGCAAAGGGGAATTCTGAAAGCTTTTTGTTGGTCACAGAGTAAATATAGGGAGCTGCAGTTTACACTTGGTTTTCTCTGTGCCATACATTTTGTTTGCTAATCACTGACTTCTCTTCAGGGGCTGCTGCAATACTACAATACACTTGATGAAGACAAAGGCAACATGTAGCAGAGAAAGTATTCCTTTCCAGTGAGCTTAACTTTGTCCTACCATGTATCTGCCATTTCTTCTCATGTGAAATTGAAGGAACTCAACCCTAAAATAAGTAAAGTCTAAGGAAGAACTTAGGAAATGTTCAGGGATAATTAAGACAACATCTCATTTCAATCTGCAAAGAAAGCATGCAGTGCTAGGAATTTTAATGGTCCCATGCTGAGTGCTGAGTCCACAGAGCCTTGCTCTCCAGAGAACCTGATACCCTTGCTCTCCACCACCTGCCTTTCACAAGTTAACATCTGTGATCTGCTAGCAGTAGTTAACACCAGTTACCAATACCTGACATTCTCTAGAGAAGTACTTTCACTTCTTGAAAGGTTTCAGCCCAGCACCTCTGCAGTCTGCAGAGATCTGCCTGCAGACAAAACTGCCACTCACCCGCTCTTTTCCTCTCCAGACTTCAGTCCTCCATCATGTTTGCTGAGCTGCCACAGCCCCTCCTAAGAACACACTGCACCTCTCAATACCTACTTGGACAACGGCATCTCCTTAACCCATGCTCCTATGAAGAGGATGGTCTGGGCCAGGCACTGGGCTGTGCAATCTGCTGGGTTGCTTTGATGTAGAGGAATGAGAAAATTCTGTCAGACCACATCTCAGGGCTTCTTTCTAATCTTTGTTTTCGCTAGAGTGAAATCACAAGCAATTTCCCTAACCCCATTAGGCAAGGTATTTCAGAATGCACTGACAACCTACATTATAAGATTATTGCAATAATGGGGTCTTTCATTGGAGAAATCTATGAATAATTAATTCTAATTAAGTAGCTGATAGACACAGTGCTTGTCCTGTACATTACAGACTATAATAATTTTTCTGTTAGTGTAAATGCTGAGCAAGAGAATGTAATAAATGAAAACATTATTAAAGATCTGCATCACTGCTAGGAAACAAATTGGAATATTTCTTCTCTGCTTTTGTTTCCCTTACTTGCTCTTGCAATATTTAGGCAATAGTTGTCCTTGGCCAATAACTAATTCTTACTGCAGAATTACATGCAAAATAGGAGTAAAGAAGTAGTTACAACAGTAGGAAGAATAAAGAAAAGAAGAAAGATGGGCTATAGACATACTGTCATTGGCTTTCTCTATTAAGAAAAATGACGAGGAAAACTTTTCTAGAAAGTGCTGAGCAGAAGATAAAACACAAAAACTTATTGTGGAGAGCTTTACGTTCTGTGGACTGTAATCACACCTGCTGCGTATTCTAAGGTGGCACATTATGCTCAATTCTGTGATCAGACGCCCCCAAATTGTTCAGGTTCTACTAGTAAATTCTGAAAAGATGTATGTATGTCTGAAAAATAATGGCAAAATTGGTGTAAAAAATGTGGTTGTGATTACATTTAAAATAAGAATACAATAAACTGTAAATATTAATATAAGATTCATATTAAGTCAAAGCCTGGATATATGTCTACCTCCACTGTCTATGTCAAATGGAAAAAGTTCTCCTTATACTCAAGTATTCGCATCCTGAGTAAGAAAGAGAGACAAGAGCACACAAAGAATTCTGGCAAGGTTACAGTTAAGGAGATAACACACGGAGAAGCAATGGCTGGGCCACTATATCTGGTAAATGCTGAGCCTTTAGACAGGTTGGCTTAAAACTTATGAGATAAAATGCTGCTGAATTTCTCGTCCTTGATTTATGAACTATGGTGCTTTCAGAGCTCCAGTTTTACTTTTTTTTCCAGAAAGAGAGTAATAATCTAACTCCAGGAAGGAAAGCTTTATTGAGATTCTCCAAGCATCCTGAGACTCCATATAAAGCCATGAAAAACAGCAACTTTTTCTGTAGCTTAGATGTTTAGAATTCAATTAACGACCCAGGTCTTAATGTGCTTGGGAAATGAGATAATAAACGCAAGCATTCACTGTTATATCCAATGTGAATAAAATGAAGAAAGTATGTCAGGCTATACAATATACTTTAAGAGAAAAATCATTATTACAAAAGGCAATAGCAGCAAATATAAGAAGTAATTTTAAAAGAACACTTCAAGAACATTAAGGATGATTCAAAAGAATTTAAATTGCAAAGTCTGTGAAGAACAAAACATTTAAAATAAATGCCCATAAAGAAAAAAAGTTACATGAAAGTGATAATGCAACCATAGAAGTATTTCCTCAACAATTTTCCTATTTTTATGAGTCTCAGTTTTTTTATGATAGTGATAATTAAAACTACAGGCATTTGAATAGGCACCTAACAAGAAACTAGAACTTCAAAAACAGGAACACAAGTAAAATGAAAAAAGAAAGCAAACCTGTTAACAAAAGTTGCAGATTTTCTGACAATGTTACTCCAACAGAAAATTTGCCCATTTTTTACTTTCAAAGCACTGCAGTAGCCACTGGCATAGGAGATGCTTAACACCCCAGTAATATGGGCTTTTTCAGTACTGCGATATAAATGTATTGTCAAAAACATATCCTTTTTCTGGAAAAGAAAATAAAAACCTCAACAGTATGCAAGTGCCTACTTGTTCAGACCTGTAAGTACAAGCATAATGTTGGTCATTATGGGGAGTGCCACTGACTGCAAGAAAGTAAATGACATTTGCATCTGTGCTTGAAGAATCAAGGCTAGAAGTTGCCATTGACGTAGAAGAAAAAAGATTTATATGGCAGCTGAAAGAGGTGATTAAATCGTACAGCACACTTCTCTGGCATGAAATTGCAGCAAACACTGTGCCTTTCTTTTCTTCCCTTTCCCTGAGCATATACTTTGCAATCTGTAGTTATACACCAACACAAACTCAGACATAGTTTTTTAATTTTCAAGTGTGCTCACACAGCGTCAAGAAGCCTGTCAGTTATCTGCAATACGTGGGCATAGCTCAAGGTGGAACTCTCTTATTTTCCTTCACCTTGACAAAAAAAAAAAAAAAAAAAAAAAAAAGAAAAATAGAATTAGTGGCATGTTTTCAGTCGTATGAACAAAAATATCAGTTCCATGCATTTCTCAATACATTTTCTGAAGTGAAAACCAACCTGTTTCCCAAAAAGCAGAAATTAAGTACGGGGAAAGCGGGGAAAGCAGGTAAAGCAGTGTTTTAACTCTTTTCTCTGATTTACTTGATGAAAACAGTTTTGCCTGTTTTGAGGCCAAGTGGAACGATCCAGCAAAAGGGGATACAAAGCATTGAGTCAAATCCACAGCAGTCAATGGAAAGAATCTCACTAATTCAATGAATGCTACATTCAATATTAGATTAATAATGAATTCCATCATGTTCAATACAAGCCCAATTAATCCTAGTTTAGTTCTCTTGACACCAGTTTACTGGCTAAAATGTATCATTTTTCCCTTGAGAGATTCCACCGTAGTATTTTTTAAAAATCTTCATTAAGAAAATGTCAATATGACTGTACTGCAGAGGCTGCATGTGTGCTGGAGCTTTTCAGTCAAATCCTACTCTTGTCACCTGGCCATGGAGGGAAGAGTCCTCTACTAATGAAAGCCAAGTGAGCTTCAATCAACTCAACTGACTGCAAAGATCCTTTCTCTCATCAGCAGGTGTTTTATAAATGGTGTAAAAGGAACATAAAAATCCCTTGTATATTCCAAAGTACACCAGAGCTTCCAGAGGATATGCTGTGTAGACCCATAAGAGAACAACCCTTATTGCTGAAGGAGACACAGAGGAAAGTCTAGCAGACAAATGAATTAAAACCTCCACATATCTGCAGCTACAAAAATGTGTTTAATGAATGAATTAATGAAAATCAATCTTCCGTAATGCTGAGCAGCAGGCCAGCCATGGCACAAAACCTCCCTCTTGTTTTAGCCATAAGATGGACCCCTGCTTCTTTCAAGTTAACTCCACAACCAAGGTGACTGTGAATCACATAATCATTTCTAATATATATCTTGCTATTTGACAATGTTAATATGATAGCTGATGTTCCTCTGGCAAGGCTGACAGGCTGCAGAGTGGAAACTTATGCACAGGGGCTACCTCTGGTTCTGTTAGCAATACCCTTATATATCATAGGATTATAATGTTTACAAGAATTTTTCACAATGCTTTCTTCAAAATTTATTCAGTTCTGTGAGTCCACAAATGACTCTTTTATGAGTTTAATTCATATTCTATATATTGAAACAGTCAATTATATGTTATTTTTAAATTAAAAATGTGCTTCTAAGTTGCAAACGCTAAACCCCATCCTCAGGCAAATAACAATTTGTAATTCCTGTTTACTAGTTTCACATTTTAAGCCAGTCAGATATAATTTAAACTGCAGAAATATTCTGTTTGTTGTAAATCCTACAACAGCCAATACATTAACACTGGAAAAAATAAATAAATTAATGCTACTTTTGCTTAACCAAGTTTTCAAGCACATGATGCATGATTGCTTTACTTTGATCTTTTTACTTCAATCTCCAGATATTAGAAGAATGTTTCAGGATTTCTGCAATCAGGAGAAAGAAAGCCAGTAGTAACGCACAAGAAAAAATGTTTTGTTCCTTTTGCAATTGAATTTACAGGGTAATAATATAGTAGGTCTTAAACACATAAGTTTGAAAATTAATGTATTTCAGATGCACTGAAAATTCAGGGTCCATTATCTTTATTGTATAAGAGCAAAAGGCACTGTATAAAATGAATCCAGGTGTTCTACACCAGAAGATTATAACTCATTCTTCCTTTTCTTAGAGCACTACTGTATCTCCCAAGTATTTCTATATTGAAAGAATGGTTACTTCCTTGCAAAGTGAAATTGATTTAGTATTCCATAAAGCAGAAAAATCACAGGGTTTGGTTTTTTTTAAAAACTGCTTTTTAAAAATATATAAAGGGCTGTATTAAGCCAGAGGACAAAATGTCTTTCTAACTTGATATTCAGGCTCGAGCAATAAACATTAATGGAGGTCCTAGGGATGTTCTTCTTTGTTTTTGGAATTCCCAGAAAAACTCAAAAGAAATGGAAAAAAAATATATTTATGAATTAAAAATGTATTTCACTGTATTTCTTTACTGTTATGACCAACTACATCTATTTTTAAACTATAACTACACAACAGCTTCTAGAAATCATCCATTCCTTTACTAAGATTTTGTGAAAGTTAGTATAATTGTGAGTACAGGTGTCTAGACAGGCAGATAATCAATCACCTTAACTGAGCATGAAATTACACCCAGGTGTGAAATTGCGCATGAGACCTGAAACTCTGGTACAAATATGTTCACGTCTTTGCATATATTTAATGCAAATTTCAGATCTACTTTCTGAAGAGTTAAAGCATTAAAAAACATGGAAGTTTTACATGATATGATTGAAATATGCTAAATACTCCCCATTAATTATATCCTCTAAAACCACAAAGTACCATAGAATATAGTTAGTGTAAAAAAATCTGAGTTACTCTCTTACTACAATACCTTGTCTCTCATTTTTGAAAAAACACACAAACAATACAAAACAAACAACAAAAAAAAGACCAAATATATGGGATGTATATAGAATACTTGTGACTGACAGTAAAAAGTGCCTGTGACAATCACCAATAAAACAGTTCACAGAAATTTCAGATGTCTATTTATGACACTTTAAACACAATGCAGATGCATGTTGCTCATATACGTTACAAGATTTCTGTATATGTCTAACTTAAATCCATTTCTTGCATACCTCCAGCTAGAATGCTAGAATTTCATTACAAAACTGACACTTGACAGAAAGCTCCTAAGTTGCCTAACAGGGCAGCAGCCAATCAGTCTGTTTCCAGAAAACTGGCCAAAGTAATTTTGTTGGGATTTTTTTATCAAAGTAGAGTTCTAAGCGAAATCATTCAAAAAAAATTATTCAAAACAGATAAGTTTGACTACTCCTGAAAAAAAGATGAGGGTATAGGAAACAATAGCAGCCTGGAGAACTTGGCAATGATAGCATTAAGGCATTCCGCACATCTTCCAGCTCAGTGTTTTTCCTCAGGTTGTTGAATTATCACTATAAAAATGAAAGCACAATAACAGTGATTTGAACAAAGTAAAGTTTTGTACCAAGGTCATTTGTTCACATCCGCATGTAACCATTTCTTGGTATATAGTTCTGGATTTGCAAAGTATGTAAGCATGTAAACAGAAACTCAATTGCAAAAAAATAATTGTATGGTGACCTTGAACAGAATCTGAACTCTGATTTAATTTAAAAGCTGTGGTCCCTGGAGTGTCTCTTTGCTTTCATTCTTACAGTGAGACCTGGGAGACTGAAATCACTGCATATGTCTCCTCTGATTAGGTGAAAACAGTGTTATAAATCCGGTAAAGAGGTAAGTAATGTGTGCCTCTTCTACTACAAGAAATTTGAAAGCAGCTATTCACAGAGAAAGTGGATGTTCCCCATAGGAGCTCAAAGCAAAAGACAGTTCTCCATCTGGAGTACTTATATGATCAAAAGCAAAATTATTTGATCTTGTTCTGCTGTTGCTGTCTGGGGGATTTTCTGGAGATGAATACAGAGTTCAAAAATAATGGTGGCAATGATCTTTCTTTCAAGACCTTGATGTAAAGGCGGATATACAAAGTTTCTGCCTGCCACCGAATTAATGTCAGTCTTTAATGATAACAAACAAAGAAGGCAAGGATGACCCAAAGTCCCAAATTTAGTTAAAAGATGACTTCTCACAACATAGCCCATCAGTTCTCTAACCCATGCTTCCCCTGGTGAGTGCGAAGAAAAGGGATCTACATGGTTTTCCTCCAAGTAAACAATCTCTTAGTCATCTGTCTTACTGTCTTTGCTGCTGCACTTCCTCACGCACTGACCTACAGGAACTTGTTTTCTAAGGGTTAATATAAGTTCTTAAGTATAGAGTGGAACGCTTTACAACACTGTAATTACAATATCCTCATGCAGCTTATATATAAATAGCTTTTTTTGTATCAAACAGTCCATGAAAGATTAAGCACATCTAGGCTGGCTTTGTTTCTTTTACCAACACAACAGTTTTATCACTTATTTCTCAACAAAAACCTGAATATTGCAGTAATTTGTTGCCATTCTTCTAAAAATTCTGCAAGGACCAAAGGTCCATCAGCCCTAATTGAGTAAGCTCATTCTTCTTTCAAGATTAAAAGCCACAGTAGTTCATTTCATGTGCCAGGGTAGGTGTTCTAAAAATGCTTGATTCTTTCTTATTTTGGACAGTGATTTGGACCTTAATGTTGACTGAAGAATAAGAGAATAACTTACTAATGCACAACCAGATAGACAGCTGTTAAATACAGACTTAAACTCGCACCTGTTCTTGTCTTTTCCTTTCACTACTTCATCAGCTCTTCTGTTCTGAATTAAACAAATGTTGAGCTGATGTCCTAATTAAATGAACCACTCCACTAGATCTCTTTTGAGTTCCAATTTTCACCTTACATTCATTCCACAGGGCATCTCTCAGTATTACAAGTTGGCTACTTTTTCTTCACTGAATTACTCATCACATTGAAAGCTACTGCTCTCCCCCTCCTTTCATTAAAAAAATAAAATTTCACCACCATAAAACATCAACCTTGCTTCAGGCCAAATTAGTGTTATGCATCTCTCTAGCCCTACTTTCACTATTGCCTTCCTGCTAAAGCACTTTGCTAACTACCTTGCTTCAGTGGCTTCCTGTCTGGCTCCTTGCAGCTTAACATAGGGTCATCTAATTTCACCTTCTATTGGATCTCCAGGTTGATGCTTATATTATCACTTACCCTTCTTTACTGTTTACAAAAGTGGTAAGAGAAAAATGTACAAACGTATCTATTGCATGGGATATACAATACATCAAAGAGCATCAGGAAAAGGAAATTATATTTTTTTTTAAAAAGAAACCACTAAAACCAAAACCAAGCATTTGGATATTCTACAAGAATGTGTTCTGAGTCTGAGTCTTGAAATGAAAAATGCAACAGGTTTCTCTCATATGGGCTTTAGTTGCTCATCTTGATATCTTTACCTAGTAGGAGATTGCTTTAGAGTGAGAATTATAGCGATTTTCCAGATTATTTCATCTCCTGTTACACATTGTTTTGGTTGTTTCAGAGGCAGTAAATCTCCTCTGTCTTGACACATGCTCAGATCCTTATCACCTCTTTCCTCACTACCAGCTTTTTCTAGCCAGCTTTAACTATGTCATTTTATTATAACCATTCTTTACTTTCTTAGACCCCAGTGTTAGCAGATAGCATCTCAGGCCAACAGGAGATGAACTGTCCAATAGAAAAGACTGGTCAAGTCTGAAATGGGTGCAGAAAAGAGAAGAAGATCAAATAAGACTACAAAAAATAAGAGTGGAAATGAGGCAAATTAAGGAGAAAAAGGTCCAGATGAAGAAAAAGAAGAAAAAAGTAAAGAGAAAAAAAAGAAAAACCAACACTGAAGTTAAAACAGATTAAGAGAGAGAACTTAAATCCCCAAAAGCTCACACACATACGCATGGAAGTTGTGTGAGGAAAATATTTTACAGTACAAAGATCTTAAGATTTCAGTGGAGATACCATGATGATAATTTGCCCACAGGGCAGCAATAAGTCACAGAAAATCAAGTGAGATAATCCCTCTTCATTTAGAGTAACAAAGCTTATGATTCACCATATGAAATGTAAAGCAATGGGCCAGAGCTCGACATTAACTCTTATATCTACAAGCACTATGCCAACAAATGCAAAAGCAGACCTAAGAAAGAAGATAGAGACTGAATTATACATATGAATTGCTACAAAACTGTAGCATAAACTAAAAGAAAAAAGGAAATAGAAGAATGAATATAACTTCTTTCTGCATTGTAACGTCTATGTAATAGCCTGGTGTAACTGTAAGGTTTACTGTTGCACCTCAGCATTCCCAGGGCACATACAGAGCCGGGAGACTAGCTCCTGGGAGGAGACATGCTGCACCATGTAAGAGAAGATACAAAGAGACTGCTGGGAAACATCCCTACAACACTCTCCAATCTTTCTTCCCTGCAGCCAGCATGCTGGCAGAGTATTCTTGAAATCTTCACAAGGCAGGATTCTGGAACACACACACACACATATATATATATCCATATGTATGCATTTACATATATACACAGGAACATACATATATTTACATATATTGTAAACTATTGCCATTACTGAACAAACCATGGAGAACATAGCTATTCGTGTAGCAGATATCTTGATAAATCTAAAGTCAATGGAAGGTCTGCACAAACAGCTCCTTAAAGTTCAGAGATGAAAGAGGAACGTTTGTAGGAACTGCGTTTATCCAGAGAATTATGTCATTTCATGTATTTAGGCTTAATGTCAGAGTTTGCAACTTCAACATTTTCCCACTTGGAGGGGGGGGGTGGGAGCTGAAGTGGGGATTTTCCTGGCGGTGCTGCCCATCCTTTCCCCATCCACGTTTTGGCAGTGGGGCACCTTCTCCCCACGTCAGGCACCAGGAGCCATGTCCCTGGTGAGGGTCAAGGTGCAGGACGGGGCCATCTGTGCCCATCTGTGAGCAGTGGGCAAAAGTTCCCCC
>JAOEHY010037386.1:9488-19862 GCA_025447955.1 Psilopsiagon aurifrons | reverse complement strand
CCCATGAGAACAAGGGCCTGTGAGCGTGAGGCTGTTCCTATCTGTCTATAGAGCGCTTCATCCACAGAGTCCTCTTGATCAGACCAACACTCCTGTTGATCAGGCAAACATTCAGCGTGATGACACTGTTGAAATAGAAAAAGAAATGTGAATCTCATACAACAAAAGTCAACATTTTATCCCTTTCCCCTCCAAAATGAATGATGACAAAGTGCTGCCTTCACAAAACATTTCCGTGTCTCTGGATGTGAATTCTTGGAGAATAGATTTGTTTCCCTGATTTTTCTGACCATCTCTGCTCCCATTCCTGCACCTCAAAAGCCTCTTTCTCTCAGGGCTTCCACTACAAGTTGCCTCTCTAACCTCAAAGCATTTTGCTCTTCTCCACCTTTCCCCAGTTTTTTTGACATCCTCTAAACATGTAACCACCAGAACTCCCATTTATGCGCAAGGGTATTTATTGGCCTTTGACCTGAGAGAAGTTTGAGCAGAAATCAGCATTTTCACAAAGCTCTGTTAATGGAAATATTAAATAACATGTCAGATGGAACAGGTTTCAAACTCCTACGAGACACTACCATGATGCAGTATCTCCTTGGGAACACTGCAGCGTGAGGTTTGGCAGTGTGTTAGTGATACTACAGATTGTATAGTGTGGGACTACTATAGCTGCTGTGCACTCTAACTGTGCATCCAGTCTTTCAAGGCTGCCTGCTGAAGGTATCTATGCAACAATCAATTTTCAAACCCAAAAGCTGTGACCTATGTTCCCTTCATTTTAAAATCAAGTAGCAAGGGCACAGAAGGCACTTAGCCCCAACGTCTGTGTGTTTTCAGGGGGATTTCAGCACATCCCCATGTATATATAGCCAGCGCAAACCTCATGAAGTTCAACAGGGCCAAATGCAGAGTCCTGCATCTGTGCTGAGGCAATCCGAAGCACAGATACTGGCTGGCCAGAAAATGGATTGATAGCAGCCCTGAGGAGAGTGACTTGGGTGTTGGTTGATGAGAAGCCCAACAAGAGCTGGCTTCAGTGTGCACTTGCAGCCCAGAAACCAACCATATCCTGGATGGCACCAAAAGGAGCATGACCAGCAAGTCGAAGGAGGTGATCCTGCCTCTCTACTCTGATCTTGTGAGACACCACCTGCAGTTCTGTGTTCAGCTCTGGGGCCCCCAACACAAGGGTGGGGGGAGCGACATGGAGCTGTTGGAGAAAGTCCAGAGCAGGTACACAAATATGATCAGAGGCTGGAGCACCTCTGCTATGAAGACAGGCTGAGAGCGCTGGGATTGTTCAGCCTGGAGAAGAGAAGGCTCTGGGGAGACCTTAGAGCAGCTCCCAGTGCCTAAAGGGGCCTACAAGAAAGCTGGAGAAGGACTTGTTACAGGGGCATGTAGTGACAGGACAAGGGGTAATGGCTTTAAACTGGAAGAGAGTAGAGTTAGTTTAGATGTTAGGAAGAAATTCTTTCCTTTGAGGTGGTAAGGCACTGGCACAGGCTGCCCAGAGAAGCTGTGCCTGCCCCATCCCTGGTGGTGTTCAAGGCCAGGTTGAACAGGGCTTGGAGCAGCCTAGTCTAGTGGAAGGGGCCCCTGTCCATAGCATGGGAGGTGGAACTAGATGCTCCTTTCCATCTCTAAGGGCTTTAAGGTCCCTTCCAACTCAAACCATTGTATGATACACTGGATCTCTATAGAAACAGCCATGCAGTGAAAGTTGAGAATGTCTTTTGATGAATCATGACCCACGTTTAATATTTAACTTGAATAAACTGGCATTCTAGCACCAAAGGTACTCATGGGGAAATCTGTGTTTAGACACTAAAGAAAAACTCTAGTTTCTAGTTGCTCTGGCTTGAATAACTCATTTTCATGATAGTTCCTTTGTAATTTGTATACAGCAAAATGAGATCATTTAAGAGGAATATGTCAGGCCAGACTGCAGAAAGAGATGATATTTAGAGTGGATGAACACACAGTATGAGATGCTGGAAACTTGGAACATTATGTACTAGATTACACTAAAAGGAAAAAAAAAAAAAAAAGGAAAGGAAGAGGCAGAACAGTCCTTTCTCCCTTCCGGAGAAATCACTTCTAGGCAAGCCTCAGGAATTAACATCTGATCTGACATTCCCCCTTCTCACCGTCATCCCACTATAGCAAGAAGAGATTTCTCAGCAAGCTGCCTCAGCCCAGGCTCTGTACAGCTCCAGCTCAGAGGCTGGGAAAGCAGGCGTCATTCTGCATGGGTAATAAAGGAGTAGCAAACTGCCTACTGGGTGCTCCGAGACAGGGCTTTTTGGAAGCAGTAGAAAGCTCTCCTTCGGCCCTGGCGGTGGGGGAGCTGTATTCCCTGGGATGCAGTTGTCTCCAGTGGGAGACCAGCCGGGCTGGGCTGTCACTCACACGATGCTGGATGTGAAACCTGTGCCAAGGTTCTCAGGGCAGGTTGCTCTCTGTGCAACAAAACCATGTTTGAGGAGCTCCAGCATGGCCCACACAGGGGCAGGATGGGATGAACTGGTTCAGCATCACCACACAGTCTGCAACTGCAGCTCACCCTGCAGTCTGCCAGCCAAGGCCCTGCTTCTACCCAGATATGTGTGTGTTTAACCCCATGGATGATGAGTAATTCTCTTGGCTTTGTATGCATGGGACTAATTTGAATGTGATTCTTAGTGGGAATGAGTCTTATGTGTCATTAACATAAACATATGCTCAGCATCAACATAAACTTTTTCCAGCCACAACTGCTGAAATACAGCCACTGTGCCCCAACTCCTTGCTAGTATATTTCAGTATAGGTTAAAAAGGAAGATAAATCACTTTGCATGGAAACAGCTCAAACCAGAAAGTGTGTGAAAGATTGCCATGTATCACATTTTCCTCCTTATTAGCCCTGGAGATGCTTGAGTGCATGTGATACTCGACAACACAGGTGACAGCAAGGATACAACAATCTGTGAGGCTGTATCTGTCTGGTCTATGCAACACAGAGAGGTTATTTACTCCTATATATTATTAATATGTTGGTTTTTTTCTTAAAGTATCAGAATGAAGGCACTGAAGAATGATAACTTCTGTGCCTTCAGGGTGGAACGCAGCTCAGTAAAAAGGGAAAATGATTCATAGGGGAGTAAAAAGGGAAAATAGACCTTGGTACTAATCATATCCTAACTAAATCCTGTAATGCACAGCAATGCAAACTTCCTCAACCATCGCATCCTCCAGAGCCTCTCAACTGTGACATGGAGTATACCACCTCCGGGGCTGAGAAACTGGATGGTATTCTGCTTTTCAACCCTCTTTTACTGTAGTGAAATATTTCCAATAAAAATAGAAGCTGTTCAATGTATGGCTCCAACATTTGTCGAATGAGAGCAGCACTGGGACTTTGCAGTTTAGAAAATCCCTTATTCACCCTTATGTGATGTGTGAGATCATGGAAAGACAGAGCAATTCGCCTTCTGTCTGCCAGACACCCAATCACCACTTAAAAACTTTACAGCATCCCTTGGTGGATATATATTAGCACCGTTTAACTACTTGCACAAATTTTTTTGAGAAAGTAAATTGGAAGTATGAAAAAACAAGAGATAAACAGGGCAGGCCTTATAGCAGAAGGAAGCCACGGAAGGAGGGAAAGTCAGTGGAAACAATTCTCCCTCTCAAATGGGCAAAGAGCTGGTCTTGTAGGTATACACATATTCACCTATGATCTACTGCTACCACTTCTTACAGTAACATGTATGCTTTTAGGGGCAGTAACAGGAGAGAGCATCTCCCTGGCTAGTCTGCATGCCATTAGGTAAGTTCTCAAGTGTCTTTTGCTGTTAATAACAGGGACAAACAAGTGCAGCAGAGTCCATCCTCATGGCCGCCTGCCTCCCCAGTCCCAGCAGGACTTATTTGATGAGCATCATGGCAGAAGTCAGGGATGGAGCAGCTCTGTGTGGCAGTTCACAGGTCCCTATGAAGAAGGTGACCCTATAATGATGCAGGAGCTGTGAATACTGCTCTGGAGGGTGGCTGCTTTCAGCCAGCATCGCTAGTGGTTGAGACAGGAAAGCAGGGAGGTGCCGTGCGGTTAGGTGGATCAGTTGGCCAGGCATATATACATCTCTGCACCTCGAACTGGGAAAAACGCCCACACACTAATGAGTACAGAGACACGAATTAGCTTTTGTAAGCGCTTTGGATTAGGACCATCTGTGCCATGCCTGTACAATACCTGCTGCAATGGGCCCTCAGCCTGCCTTGCTGAAATGCTCCTGCAGGACAAACACCCAGAGCAAGGAGCTCACAGTTTTCCTGTTATCACTGCATGTCTTTTTGGAGAAAGTGGGGAAAAATACTATTTTTCAAAAGAACATCTTGTTATAACAGCTCTGAGAATTTATGCTCAGAGCAGCTCAGTCCTGAACTCAGCAACACTTTCCAGCCAAGGCGCACAGCAGAGACATATGCAATTTTTTGGACAGGAAGGGAGAAGATGGACTGGAGACAATTCCACAGAAGATTCAAATACATTTCCAGGAAAAGACAAATGATTCATCACACTCCCAATAGCGATTATAAGCCTAACTGTAGAAGCAGTAGCACAGTACAAGCTATCAGATTAATTAAGAGGGACCAGAATAACATCAGTTCTGAAAATCAGAGAGAGGAGATTTTGGTGCAGTATCTTCAGGGGTCAGGCTGACACGTTCCATCATACAATCACCAAATCAGAATTTACAGTTGAAGTATGAAGAACAACTAGGAAAGGGGTCCTGAAAGGCACCAGGGTCCAGTCCAGCCCAGGGGAGCAGCTCATGCCCTTTGCTCCCAAAATTGTTTTTTCTGTTCATTGTATCTTAGAGTTTCGTAGTTCATGGTAGGAAAGATAACAGAGATGGGTTAAAACTCATCTACTTGTTTTTGTATTTGTAAGACAGCCCACATTTTATTGAGAGAGAACATGTGCAACTAGTTTTGCATCTGTCAGGAGAAAAGGCTGTTTGCTATCTGCCAAATTTATTTGAACATCCAACTTAGTGGTAATGAAACAGCAATGATTTTGAGGCAGAATAATAGGACAGGATTCTAACACAGTGTGTGATGTATCTGGGGATATGCATTATAAGGTTAACTAGGTTACACAGATGTGTTGTAGGGTCAGCAGTGCCACCTCACATTGTACTGTCCTATATAAGGACTGAAGGATTTTCTTTTCATAAATCCATCTGTGCTTTAAAAATCCAGCATAAATTAATAAAATTGTGCAATTACTGTAGAAAATAACTATACTTTAGGATCTGTTATATGCAGACATGCTAGTTATTACTGATCTTGCTGGATAAGTCCATGATTCCAATGAAATCTTGAATAAAGCTCCTAGCAACTTCAGTGAAGCCTTTTCCCTCCGAGTTTGCAGAATTCTCATTTCTGAGCACTGATCAGAAGCTGAGAGAAGGGTCCAATGCTTTAGGTGTATGTACTTGAGTATTTCCCTGCACTCAGTTCCCAACCCCATGAGAGATTTTTCAGTGTCTTGTGCAAATGGTACATGACCTGTGTTCCCGTCTCTCAAATGAGGCTAGTGCTTCCTCACCGAAATCAAAAAAGTATACGGAAGATGGCATGGAGGCCAAGGCCCATGCAGGCCCAGGCTGAGTCCAGAATTGCTCTCAGAGAGGATGCGCAAAACCACACACCCATTGAAACCAACATGAGCAGAGGGGTTGGGCAGCAGCACAGAGGGGGTCCTTTCCTGCAGGTTCATCTGAGCTGGAATGAAACTTCCAGAAGGAGGGAGCAATGACCTCATGGGAGGAAATCTGCTAGGTTGTCTCCTATTCCCTTCCAGAGGATGATTACTTTTGTAGTGCACAGCTTTGTTGGTGTAGCTGGTTTAGTCTTCAGTGTCTCCAAGGACATGTCTTCTAATGCTCATAGCAGAGACCTGTGTCATTTTAAGCAGTGAAATGATACCAAATATTGTCAAGTCTGTCAATCCCTCCTAGCAGCTTGTGTTGCAGTGTTCAACCTTGAGCACAAATCCCAGAGTCCAGACTAAAAATCACATTTATGGGTGCAGAAACCTGAACGAATTCAAAAACATGAGTAAAAAGAAACCGTGATCAGAGCCAGCATCCTGTGGAAATTGCAGTGGATTGAGGTGATGGGATGCCTATACCAACTGTTTCTCTGAAGGCTTTTCAGAGAGGCAGGCGGGTTCTGCTTATCCTTATCTGTAGAGGGGGGTGCTCCCCAGCCACCAACCTAAGCACAAGGCAACATACACGGCTCTCAACCCACTGTGAGCACCATGCTGGAGCCTGTGGCAGGGAAACCATACCACATCTGGCCAAGGTTTCTTTCCAGGACTGATCCACATTCTGCAGCATGGAGCCTCCCAGGCAGCTGGATGTAGGGGGTCAAGCAGATTTTGGTTACCCAAGCAACTCACATGTTATGATTTCTAAACAGCTGAGATGTTGGAAGGCTGGGGACGCTTGAGGAAATTATTATGGAAAATAGAAGTAGTTTTCCAGCCATGAGGACACACTGTGGTAAAATCTGTTTGTTTTTCAACTCCTCATTCTCATCTGGATTATCAACTGTCAGACCAGATACTTGATTTTCCTGCTTTCCCTTAAAATTCAGACACCAGCAAAAGATGAGCCTGTCCTGGAAGAGTACAAGTGGTCGGTTAGCCAGCTGTACCCCCATGGCCTGCACAGTGCCCCTCTGGTGGGCTGCTGCAGCCAGCCGTTCACAGCTTGCAATTGTTTCATTAGATCAAGTAGCTACAAAACACCAACTGAGATTGTAAAATAGGATGATGAAGTTTACTGAAGGTCAGGGCATCAGGTCTTGATGCAACAGCAATAGCATTGCTCCAGGGACACCAGTGCATCAGCTCAATTCACTGGGCAGCAGTGATAACTGCTTGCAGATCACCTTCATCATCACATTTTGAAATTTCAGTTATGATTGCCAGGAAACTGTTCTGACTGGAGAATTGCTGTGCTGAGATCTCACACACCAGCCTGACTTCCAGACTAGTGCTGAATAATTTCCATTGCAGATCAGTGCCTGTAACCCCAGCAACCTTCATTTAACTTCACAGCTTCTGACCCAAATCAGTTCCCCAGTCATTTAATTTAGGCTTGTTAATTACGTAGGTAGCTGATGTTAATTAGCAATTTGTTACCTGCCAAAATGCCCACCTTAAGAAAGACTGTTTCTGTAGTACAAGGTGTCCTCACAAGGGGAAGCACAACATGGAGCTGGCCAGGCAGAGCAGTAGTGTTATGTCATCTCGTGTCATGTGTTTCAGCTTTAGCGAAATTGGTTTGAATTCTCTTTTTCCTCTCCACTTGCTCTGCACTGTGTTTGCAAAGGTTAGCTGGCACTCACAGGATACAGTGTTAACAGAAACACTGCCAGTTGCTTGAGATACCCTATCAAAATATTTTCAAGGCAGGTTTTTTGCAAGTACTAGTACAACATGAGTCATGTCTAAAGTCATCCCCAAAGTAGCAGCCACTGTGATAAGCAGGATAAATCAAATCAATTGGCCTGACTCACATTTTGTATCCATCAACTTTGCAGTGATCTGTCATTTCTGACAGGCTACTTGCATGTAATTGAGAGGGTAATGCAGACTGCAGACCAAGAGGGATAAGCAGCCATACGCAGAAGCAAAAGGAGTAGGAGTCATGGGATGTAAGAAAACGTCACAAATGTCATAGGACATAAGAATGTCATAGGATATAATAAAAATAATCTTACTTAGCTGACCTCTGACTGTGGATGGGTAAAGCAACCATTGGCCAGAGGAGAAATCACTCTGTTCTGAATATTCAACTGATTTACACTGTGCCAGCCAACAGGTTAAGCAAAGAGACTGCAAACCACTTGGCATAAAAAGTGGGTCATAACTCTTATCTTCCACAGCAGTCCCGAATACCCAGTGACCAAAACCAGTATAATAACAAGATAACAAAACCACGTCTACATTGGCATGACCATGGCTGCGCAGCCCTAAGCAGCCCCTGAAGTACTGTACTGGCCCAATGTGAAGGCAGCTTCTATACACCTACAGAGAGCCAAAATTGGGCAAGAAAGAGACCCTGGTCTCTCTTCCAATGGCTCCATCCTGGCCTTGAGGGCCCCCCTCTTTCCCACGTCACCCACGTGCTGGCCAGCCAGGCATGAAAGAGTGCCACATACCCAAAAGCAGTCACCAAACTCAGCTGAGAGAGAAAGGGCTATGTGTTTACTGAGGAGATTGTTGATTCTGGCTACTCTTCAGAATCTTTTTACTCCATCATATCTCTGCCCATTGACCAGGTTTATCAATCCCTCTCAAAATATTGTAGGTCCAACATATGTGCCTGTTGAGGATCTGGGAGGTGGTGAGGTTCTCAAAGGAAATGATGGCTTTGCATGTCAGCAAATGTATAAAGTACATACTTCGACACTTCAGTAGTTGTAATTTAAATATTGGGAATTGATTTGTTAAAATAATCCCAGAAACCAACCTAATTTGTCCTCATGATCTCAGGCCCAGACCTGTCTTTCATCAGTAATTAGATATATTCCTGCAGTCATAGAGCATGTTTGGAAGCCTCTTCTGCAACCTTGAAGAGTTATATCTTGAACCGTGATGTGGTCATTGAGAAGATATTGAAGAAAACAGAAGACACAGAAACTAAGGAACCTTTAAGTAGGCCAGGATGAGACATGGGATGAATAGAAGTATGAGGGGATGCAATTTGTAAAAGCAATATTCGACACAGGTTTGGAAACTGCAAGGAGGGAAATACATCTGTCATGGACCTCTACTCCTTCAGCTGCTACCAATCTCTGGATGATTGGGCTGACAAGGTACAATGTTCCACTGTGAAAATTTAGCCAAAACAGGTGTAAATAATGATGCTTTGAACTCATTTCTGGAGCTGAGAATTGTGGCTCAATAACAGGTATGCTCACCCCTAAGTCTTTTCTGAGAAAATTGTGATTATTTGGAAGAATTCGTGTGTTACATCAGGATGCTTGTTGTGTTTTCAAATTCAGACAAAAAATTACAATTTGAAGTATGACTGCTCCTTGGATACCAAAATTACAGAGGATTGAATGTGAAAGTTTTAAGACATTCAATGCAGCCAGATCCAGAAAATACATGCCATTCCCCAAGTGTCTTCATCCAGCTCTGGAGCTAAGCAACATACTGACTTTGGAATAGTACAACCCAACTGGGATTTGAAAATTACCATAAAAGTTTAAATTCTTTTTGATTAACTTTTTTGGTGATGAATTGGTCTTTGACAGAGTATATTAGCTCATAATTTACTGCAGCATTAACTAAATGACAGGGTTTCAAAATCATATTTTTTCCCTGATAGTCCATTCTGGATTTAAACATTCATCACTTAGTATATCTGGTCTCCAATTCAGCATCTCTGAGGAACATCTGCATTCTGGAGTTTTAAAGTCCACAACTGTTTCGGAAATTGTGCTCTTTCTAGGCAATGTGCCACCACTAAAAAAGCTCTTTTGTACCAGAAGTTCCTCATCATTCATTTCACTGATGAGATGTTCCGGGATGAGTCACACATTGCTAGAGCTCATTTTGAGGTTTGTCTTGTTTGCATCCCAGGATGAAGCATCCAATTCTACCATGAAAAAATGTGATGGTGTCTGGGGACATGAAGGTAACAGGCAGCCACGCCACTTCTTGAAGAAGGAATGAAAATCTTGTAAGTCTGGTAATTTTGTCATCACTTCTGAGGACACTTTACACCTGGAAAACACTCGCTGAAGCTGTCAAACCCCAGGTACTCCATTTTCCCCACTGGAGTCAGCAGCAGTGCACCACTAGACCAATATCTTGTACCTTGTAAATCCTTTTTGCTAAAAGAAAGCAGGTAAACCCAGCAAATAAACATTTTGTTATTTAGGAGAATTGTGCTTGTCAGTATATGAATCTCCAGGAACAGGAGACACAAGCTCCTGGAGCTGCTTAATGGACACGACCCATCCCCAAGCTCAAGATCTAATTAGGATTCTTTTCCTTAAACTAATACACATATAACTTGTTCTATCTGACAATGAAAAGGCATGCCCCCTGTACTTCAGCTGGGATGTCCAGAGAAGGGTTCACTCTGTGTGTATCTCATCCACTGCAAGAAAACCTATGTGAAAAACAGAGTAGAGAGGTGGTAGATGCCACCTTGGAAATCCTTGGAAATGTTCATGGTGAGGTTGAAAAGGGCTCTGAGCAACCTGGTCTAGTTGAAGATGTCATAGAATCATAGAACAGTTAGGGTTGGAAAGGACCTTAAGATCATCTAGTTCCAACCCCCCTGCCATGGGCAG
>JAOEHY010037384.1:0-49097 GCA_025447955.1 Psilopsiagon aurifrons | reverse complement strand
GACCCACTCTGGGCACAGCCCGGGGGGAAGCCCCTGATCCGGGACATGAGGATGGTGCTTCCTGGGGCCCTGGAGTCGGCTGAGAGCTTATGGGGCTGAATCAGGGCTTGCATGAGCCCCCAGGTCCTGAGGATGCACCCTGGGATAATCCTCTCTCCCCAGCTGGCCAGGGTATTTCAACTGTCTATGGAGCTACAGAAAGGGAAGTCTGCCTCACCCTTCAGTGCATCCTTCTGCCTGACAGTTCCCTCTGGATATTTTACACGGCTCAGCTCTTCACAGCTGTGGACTATGAGGTAGTATGATTTACCAGTCCTTTGCTTATCACTTAGCAATACTGCAGAAGAGAACACAGCCCAACAATACTCCACATCCTCCTGTGTGCTGGAAAACAGCCTCATAAACACCCAGGAGCCTGTGGTGCATGAAATCCTCCCACAGGCAGGTGTGCAATTCACTGTAACACTGTCCCAAAAGGTCAGCAACTGCATTTGCTGAAACAGGGTTCTGCCCTGGGACCTATTTGGTTCAACAGCTTGCCTGACCACAGGACTAGCTAAAATAGGGACCACAACACCAAGGATATTGCAGATAAATCAGGACAACATTCATGTACGCCACTGATCTGTGAGGAGTTGCAGCCCTGGGGTGTGTGTGGAGGGAAGGCACCAGCAGATTTCAAAACGATCAAGATAAATTGGAGAATTGGTCTCGAATCAGCAGGATGGAAATCACACAAGAGTGGGTGCGAAATACCACAGCGAGGTGTTGGAACTCAAATGCAAGACGAGGACTAATTGGATAAAGAGCATCGCTTCAGGAAAGGCTCCCGGGATCGCAGACAAAAAAATTAGTCAACACTGCCATGCTGTTTCAAAACAGGCAAGTCCCTTGACGGGATCCATTAATGACAGATTCATAGGCCAGGCATGGGAGAGAATGTTCGTGCTGAATTTGGCCCTGGGGATGCCTCAGCTGGGGATGCTGGGCACAGCACTCACCAAACTGGGTAAACAAAGTGGGGGCCACTCCAAGGTGCAAGAAGCAAGCATGATAAAAGCTTCAGAAAATAATCTGTGAGGGCAGATTGAAAGAATTGGGTTTGTTTAGTCTGGAGAAGAGAAAACAGAGGGAACATAATGGTCTTTCAATACGTAAGGGCTTGTCCTAGAAAGTACAGAGTCCAAGGGAGGAGCGCAGGGAGAGCTGGGGTCAATTTGCAGCAGAGATTTAGGTCAACAAAGCAGTAATAGAGAGGATTTGGAGCTGATGAGGGATAGTACAGACTCTCCTTCTCAGGCACCATTTAAGTGGAGGCTGGACAGATGTCTGTCAGGGATGGCTCAGGCATAATGAATGAAAATGATCTACAAGACCACAACCAAGTACTTAGTGGTGTGCTCCTTCACTGTCCTGCTCTTGAAGTGAACCTGCAGCTTTACTAACAGCCCCTTTCTGACTTCTAGAAAGCAAGGGAATGGGTTTACTTCAAGAGGAAAGTTTTCCATAAAGTGATCATCCACCACCCTTGCTTTCGTAGAATCATAGACTCAACGAGGCTGGAAAAGTCGTTTATGATCATCAAGCCCAACAGTTACCCCAAGGCTGTCAAGCCCACCACAAAACCATGTCACTGAGGGCAAACTGATCTCCCCTCGTGGCTGCCTCTCACAATCTCCAGTCATAGACACCCCTCATCTGCCCCCTCATTGTGGTCCACACTATATAGCTGCCTCCCCTCACCTCTCATGGCCATCCCTCAAGATCTCCCCTCATGGCCAACGCTCACAGCCTATGGCTGCTCCTGCTCACGATGTCCATTCACCCCTCGTGGCTGTTCCTCCTGTCCCCTCATGATCTGCCCTCATTCCTCATGGCCACCTGTCATGTCCCCTCACGATCTCCCCCCACGGCCTCCTCACCTCTTCCTTCACGTTCTTCCCTCATGGCCACCCCTGCTCTCCTCTCACGATCTCCCTTCACCGCTCATGGCCACTCCTGCTCTCCCCTGAGCCCTCACGATCTCCTCTTACCCCTCATGGCCGCCCCTCTCACCCCTGACCCACATCCCTGACATGCCCCCACTCTAACTCATCCTCTCGCCAGGCCTCTCTGCACACCCCAAATTCTCAGTGTATTTCCAAAGTACATTTGTGCTCTGTTATGTATTTGTGTGCAGTTGACCTGTGAGACACAATCAGGGAGATCCAGGGGGTCTCAGGTTGCCATATATGTACTAAATAATGATGCCCATTCCAAAGACCTTGCTGGCTAAACAGATGGGGCAGAGGAAAAGTACTTTGCACTGAGAGATGTGGGGGCTACAGAGGGCCCATCAGGAGAAGCTGAGAGAAAGGGACTTCTTTAGCCTGGAGCAGAAGAGGCTAACAGGGAATCTACTTGAAGTCTTCAGCTATCTAAAGAGGTTAAAGAGAAGACAGAGCCAGACTGCACGTGGTGGAGGCCAGTGAGAGAATAACAATAGGCACAAATTGCAACAAGATAAATGCTCATTGGAGCTAAGGAAAAAACACCTGCCTGTGAGGATGTTTGTTCAGCCTGGAGAAAACCCAGGGGAGACGTTACAGCAGCTTCCAGTAACTAAAGGGACCAATAAGAAATATGGAGAGGGACTTCTTACAAGGAAATTGAGTCATAGGACAAGGGGGAATGGCTTTTATTTGGAAGAAGGTAGACTGAGATTAGATATAAGGAAGAAATTCTTCACTGTGAGGTTGACGAGGCACTGGCACAGGTTGCCCAGGGAAGCTGAGCTGTGGCTGCCACATCCCCGGCAATGCTCAAGGCCAGGATGGATGGGGCTTTGAGCAACCTGGTCTAGTGGAAGGTGCCCCTGCTCATGGCAGGGAGGTGGAACTGGGTGAGCTTTAAGGTCCCTTCCACCCCAAACCGTTCTGTGGTTCTGTGATGTCTCAGCAGTGAAACAGGTGTCACAGAGTGACTCTGAAATCCTTGCAGATTTTCAGAACCCAACTGGAGGGAGTGCTGGACAACATGACCTAACTTTAAAAGCAGCCTTGATTTGAGTGAGGGCCGAGGCTGGAGCTCTGCCAAGGTCCTGTCCACAGGAGCCACCTTTGCAACTGAACCCTACCACTGATGCTTCATGCAGTGTATCCTCTCTGCCACACTGGACTCTCTCTATACATGCATTTCTGTCCCTTTGCCTCATGAGCCTTTCTTTGGTCTGTGTGTTCTGCAAAGCTGAACCCCACTGTTTGTATCAGACTTCAACCCATTGTAAAGCGCTATTTAATAACATTTCTTGATTGTGATTCACAACAATAGCTACCACCCAAGTTCTTGGCTCACTGAGCAGTCCAATATCTAACGGCGTTCAGTTCAACCCTTTATTATCTGCATCTCCACCCCCTCCAACTACATCTTCGGAGCCTGGCCAGCATTCAGCCCATGCTGTTCCTGCTCGCAAACCCTAGGCACCCTGACTGCTGCTTGGAATGAAGAGGGAGCACTTGGAGATAAACTTTTAGAAGTGCAAACTCTAGGGAAGGCTGAAGTCCTTGCTTGTCTGTCAATGATTTATTGATGCCTCCCTAATTGTGGAATGCCAACCATACATGGAGATCTGCAGAAAGAAAGGACTTGGCTTGAAGGAAAGAGAGGTCATCGCAGGCAAATCAGACACAGGCACCAAGAAATGACTTTGTTTTGGTTTGTTTTCTTCGCTGCTGCAGTGAATGTAATAAATGTGGGTTTGCTGAGCTGTTTCTACTGACAGAGTTTTCCCTTGTTCCAGATTTGGCCTTAACTCGTCTCAGAAATCCTGATTAGCGATCTGCCCAGCAAGGGTATGTGTACATATGTATGAGAGAGAGAGAGAGACAGTGCTCTTTTCCAAAGCAGGCATTTTGTTCATCCTCTGCCAGCCATTTTTTTGGATGGAGGCATTTTTTTCCTTCATTCTTTTGGGTCATAATGTAAGCATAAATTTGAAAATGATCTGTAGGAGTAAGATTTAATAAGCTCAATGACATAGGAATAAATCAAGAAGAAAAAAAAAAAGAGCAAAAATCCCAGACCTTTTCTCTCGACCTTCTTCCTTACAAATGTGGGCACTTTTTAATTAAAAGTTAATCTACAGCAAACACGAGAGAACAACATTTGTTCATTTTGGAGGGTGCAGTCTGCAACAGTTCCTCGCATACCACTCTAATACACATCTTTTATGCCCTCTTCACCTTCCTCTCCTGAGACAGAGCAGAACTCTGGTCTAGCAGCCGCCATCTGTCGCTGATTACAGTGGTTTAAGATTTCACCTCTGAGGAGCAGAGGAGGGGCAGATTAAGGTCCCTGTATGTGGCTGCACACATCGTTGACACTTCAGACACCCTTCTAGATGTGTTCTTCCAGGCCCTTCTCAAATCACCCCTCTCGTCTATTAGCCCTCTTCA
Organism: Psilopsiagon aurifrons; assembly: GCA_025447955.1. NCBI lineage: Eukaryota > Metazoa > Chordata > Aves > Psittaciformes > Psittacidae > Psilopsiagon > Psilopsiagon aurifrons. Next base: position 44,664 of record JAOEHY010037384.1, on the reverse strand, counting down.
TGCACCATGCCTGTGAGATGGATCCTGTTGCTTGATTCCAGTAACAGAGCTAAAGAGCATTGATTTGATGCCACACCAGAGAAAATGTGCAGTCTACTTTTAATTTGGATTAACCATACTAATTGAGCATTTTGAATCTAGCCTGCTGTGGCGTGGCTGAATGCAGCATCCAAGTTAGGCTCTATGATAAACAAGCTGTCTTTAGATTGAGGTTTCTAAGTCATGCTATTGAAGCAACACTCGTGGTGAAGCATTTTATTAATAACTTTTGTTGCAGAACTTTATCCCAACAGTCTAAAAATGGTACTAATTGCATTGATTGCACTTACATCTTGTACCACAGGACCACAGAGTTCTTTTGTTATTTACTTACATCAAGTAGCACTTTTTTTTGGGGTGGGGGTGTGGGGGGGTGGATGTATTTTTTTCTCTTTTAAGCCTTCTTCACTATAACCTTAAGGCTTGCTCCTGCCCTGCTTTGGTTGCTGTAATAGGGCTCTATTATCAAAGCAGTTATTTTTCCCCAGTGTACAAACCTGAGGGTTCAAGCCTTGGTTCTAGTTTGGGTATAGGGCACGTTGGCTCCCAGAATTCAGGTAAGGTGGAGAGAGCAGCTCACCGGCAAGGCTGACCAGAGCGGAGACTTTACACGAGACACATTGAATTGAGTACAGCTGGTGCTGAGGAAGCACTAAAGAGGGAATAGCCTCTTGCAGTGCAGGAGTGAGGAGCAGCAGGCTGCGTGTGGCAAAGTCTGTGCAGCACCTTCCTGCACTAAACTTGGACCCCGTCTCTGGAAATCTCTCACATTCCCCTGGCAACAGATTCACTTTCCAAAACAAAATGAATTAACCAGAATCATTTCCTATGAATGAAGTTGGGATGGAATATAAAACATGAGAGGGGATATATATATATATGTGACATACTTGAACCAGCAGAGAGAATGATTTCATCTAGCATCCAGCTGACTAGTAAAGAGAGTCAGCTGCCCCCGAGGAGAAAGCCATTAACACACAAACACATTTTATGCTGGCCAAGGTGAGAAAGGAAGGGCTGTAGGTACTGAGGTGGCAGCTACTTTATGATCAAAGGAGAAGGCTGAGAGGAAACTATAAAACTCACTTCAGATCTGGATGCGGGAGGCAGTGTGAACAGAGGGGAAAACTTAATTAAATGTGGCAAACAATGGCTATTTTTTCTCTGGGGAAAAAGCGGCGATGATTTCACTTCCAAGATACTACACGTGAGCAAACATTATCCAAAGATGGCTTGAATTAGGACTTCACTGCCAGTACGGTAATGTGGTAATGCAGATCAAACCTTGACTTCAAAAGCTAAGAAAACTAATGGCAGGGGGTGGATCTAGTTTGCCAGTGGTGCTCAGTATCCCTTCCCTCTCCTGCATAGTATCTGGAATGGATAGCTGCTGGGCATGGCTGAAGATGTGGCCATCTCATTCATGTCAATCATTTCTGACAGGACAAAAAAAAAAAGACACAAATAAGATTGCACCAGTGTTGAGTTGGGTAGCCCAGAACATCTACCAGGTGAAATGCTATAGCTAATATAGTTCAGAGAGAACACACAAGCATAGGGTAGTCCACATGTCACCAAATGTAGGCCTTGTCACCATGACAAGCCTCCTGTGAACAAGCATCCAGGAACCAACTAGCAGTATTCGACCACAGTCAAGGCTTTGGTGGTATCTGCGGATTGTTTTGCACCCAGATAGTTGCTGGGACAGGAAGGCAGCAAGAAACTGTTTGCCCAAGTGAGCTCTACACCAGTGCAGAAAGGAAAGGGGCACAAGAAAAGAATAAAAGAACTAGACTGCTGCTGTTGACCTTGAGCATAAAGAGGTTATGTACAGAGAATGAAATTTAGGCTAGATTATGGAGAATTACTGTACAAGCATAGCAAAAGCAAGGAAAGTCAAAATCAGAAAAGATGTCTTTGAAAATAAACAAGCTGGGGAATTACAGACTAATGAATTAAATTTCAATTACAGGAAAAATTCTGGAATGCATAATTAAAAAAAAGCTATTTGTAAGGAACTGGAATGTAATGGGATGATTAACAACCAATATTAGCTTCATAGTCTAGTCCTGAAAAACCCATCTAATTTCCTTTTGAAACACGGAGACAGACCTTGCAGACCAATAAGGAGAAGCAGATGTCAGTATCTTGACTTGAGCAAGTCTTTTGACACTGTCTTGCCTGAAATTCTCATAAGCCATCAAGGAATGTGTGGTCTATCTACTGCAGAGCAGACACAGGACTTCATTCTTCACATACAGGAACCTACTGAATGGAGATGCTCTGATTTCTGTCTCTAACTCCAGCCTATTAGTGACTTGGACTGTGAACTAGAAGAAAGATGTTTAAATGTGCAGGATCTGCAAATACATTGGAGACAGGATTAGAACTAAAACAGAACAAACAAAAAAAAAGGAAAAAAAAAAACCCCAAAAACCAACCAAAACCCCAAACCCAACAGCCCAACAAATTAAAGAAACAGGGGAAAAAAAAAAAAGAAAGGACACAGTAGGAATCCATGCAAGACTCCACATTGAGGAAAAACTGACTGTACAAATATGGATATGGAACTACTGGAGCTGAGGTTTAGTGCAGATTGAAAACTGAACCGTTTGTCATCAGTGCCATGCTCTTGGAAAAGCCAGAAAAAGATGTGGGATAATTAGATACAGTCCAGAAGAAAACAAGGATAATAATCAGACGTCTACAGAACATGATCTGGGAGGAAAATCTGAAACATTTGGTAAAGGTTAGTCTTAAGAAAAGAGCACGAAGGACAAGCACGAGTCTTTCAGTTCAGGGAAAATTTCATCAAGGGGAGAAAGACACTGGTCAGTTCTACCTGCCCAAAATGGAGGCGTTAAAAACTAATAACAGGCTTAAACTGCAGTAAGAAAGATTCTAACTTTTGTTACAAAAATATTAAGGCAAATAGATGGAAGCAATACATAAAGTATCTGGGTGTGAAGCCCCCCTAAGAGGGGAGCTTCAAGAAGAGGTATGACAGATGTCAGGAATGAGAGACGTATCCTGCCTTAGGGATCTGAGGCACAGGGATTTGGGAGGTAGTCAGCACCTCTTGTAGGGGAGGCTGACTGATGAGGAGGGCTGGGTTGGGTCCATTGAAAGTGGAGGACCTTGTTAGGAGTTGAGTGCAACACGGAGGAGTGCTAGGATGTTTCTCCTTCCCTCTTCCTCAGTCTGCTCCCAAAACTTCCTTTCCTGTCTGCACAGAGTCTTGTTTCCACTTACTCCCCTCATAGTCCCCTACCTGCATCAGGTATCTTCTTGTGCTTCCCCAGCTGCTGCTGCATGCCTGAAGAGTAGGAGGGGCCAGTCCAGACTAACCTTGTCATGGAGAAGTCAGAAAACTGGCATTTGCTCTCAGCTTCCTCAGCAACAACCAGTGCCTGTCTCCTCTGGCCCTAATCAAAGAGAAAGACTGCAAATCTGGTGCCAAGGAACATTGCCTTTGCCTCAGAGTGTATTACAGATCCCAGCAGAAGTGTGTTTTTTTTCTCACAACAGACAGTATGGTAAATGTCAAAGGCAATCTGCATCTCTAGCCTGATCTTAACAAGGTTCTCAACCTGGTTGTACAGAAAATGACTGATGACCCCAGGAGAGATAGGTAGGGCAAACTGAAGACCAGAGAATTGAAAGTTCCCACTGTGTTACTTCTGTTCCACAAAAACCTGCATTCTGAATGGAATTGTACTATAGGGAAATACAGTTTTAGGAGTAAAACATATTACAAACCTATATATCATCCTTGGATGGCAGAGTAGGGGTTGTTAGGTGCCTAGATGCACAGACAAGATGCAGGCACATAGCCACCATCTGTCACAACCACCTTTTCCTCTGTTTTCCCATTCTAAACTCAAATTACACTCTATGCTCTACCCTGACAACCAAGCACTGCAGGACCTCTGAATTGTGCTTTCTGATATTTGGGATCAGAATCAAATTATTGTCCACTAGCATAATGATACAGACTCAGCATTTCAGCTGGTAAGTGGCACCTGAATCACTTGGAACTGCATGTATATATTACCAGAACCTACGGCACAATCTTAAAAAAACTCAACTCCAACATGCAATGAAAAGCTAGCCTCTTAAATGCTTAACATTAACAATGGCTCTGATGATCAACAGAAAGCTTATTATAAGATTTTCAGCTTGTGTAAATTGGCTGAATTAGATTTCATTGAAAGTAACAGGGCCAGCATATTAAGTAAGCAACCTGGCCCTGTGAGCCCACAGAATGCAATCTAAATTATTAACTTTCAAAGAAAGAGTCCTTCTAAGTGTTTTACTGGCTATTTGGGTGTCCACAGATCACTTGTTCAAGGGTAGTTTCAAGTGCATTGGTAAATATTGCCACTAGTAATTTTGCATTGCCTTAGCATCTCAGCAGAAATGTGCTTGTTAGTTCATTAGCCTTCTTTTTCCTTGTATGTATTTACTGACAAAAAACCATCTCTGAGTATTTATTTTCATTCAGCTGAACACTGGTGATATACACAGGAGGACCAAGAGATGTCATGATACCCTGTGCACTGCAGACTATATTCCTATGGGTGAAATCCACTTCTAGTGTCAATCAGCATTAAAAATCAATGGAGGTACAATGATTTCACAGACGTGGAGCCAGGCCCAATAATCTTTTTGCCACTCCTGCCATATGGGCCATGTCCAGAACGGTATAGTGCTGTCCCTTCTGTTGCACCATTGGCACCAGCACCATGCACTTTGTTACCATGTGATATCTTAGCTTTGACTCCTGTTGGGTCTTCATGTTCTCTGCGAGGATGCTCTCTCTGCATGTCAAGGTAAATAAGTGTGATTAGTAAAACCCCAGTGCAGTCAAGGAGAAGTGACAAATGTTTTCTTGGTGGCAGAAGTGGCCCCATTGTCAGAAATCAGGACTCATTTCCTGGTTACAGTAGCCTTCAAATACATTGATCCAACTTCAACCCCCAAATAAAGACACTGGGAGTGATATATTAGCTATTCTGTTTCGGTGACTGAGCACTTGAGAGCAAGAATGCAGCTCCCAGAGGCACGACACAAGGGCTTGAAGAGGTTGGCTGTATTTTCTTCCACTTAAAACTAGGAGAGGTGAATAGCTGGTGAAAGTGGGGAGGAGATTGATGACTTTGGAAACTGCAAGGCCCTCTGCCTATGTGGGACAGCTTTGGTACAGACAGTCAGCTTCAAGCCTGACCTTGCCCTCCCTGACCTGTCAGTAACCTCCACCCTGACCTTGGAAGGACCACCCTTCTCCTGGGGGAAGGATGGTTTAGGGATTAGGGGGTATATCTGAGCAGTGATCAGGTCAAGATTATTTTATTTTCCAGAATATGACACACTGTGAGGCATGTAGAAGCTTGATGTCCTTCTCTTGCTTTGGTATTCACGGAGCAGAAACCTTGTGGTGCTCACACAGCATTAGTCTCAAACGTGGTCTGAGATTGACCACCTCATTACACTTCTGCTTCCTCTGCTGAGCCCCTATCTTCTTTCCACTTTAGATGCCATGACAGCAGTCTGACAGCAGTTTAACTGCATCCCTGATGGAATTTGTTGTTTCTCCTTTTTCCAAAGTCACCAAGACTCAAAACAGGCTCTTTTCAGACCCAAATATTTCAGCAGCATGAGTCCCAAAACGATGTTAGAGCTCTCTGCTTCCCCCTGCAAGGAAGTCACCCCCTTCCCTAGGAGCTGCCTCCTCGCTGCTTCCCCTTTCTCATAACCAGCCATTCCTCACCACGCTGTGTCTGTAAAACACTCAGTATGCACAGCGGCTGAGGGGGAGGGACTGAGGGCTGGTAGAAGCCACTCGGATTTCACATTTATTTAATAGCCGTGGCTGTGCTTGTTTGATTTATCTTCACACATACATTTGACAGATATGGTCTCATAAAAACTCCACAGAGTAAAAACACCAAAAAGGCCTGCAGCCATACTGTGTTAGCATGGAGTCTGGCTCCAGCTCTGGCACTAAGCACAGATCAAGGTTGCTGCAGCTGGCAACACTCTTCAGATGGGAAACTTCTGAGTTTGCACTGCCCAAAAGCAGGATGCTCAGATGTCGCTGGACCTGAGCTCCCCAGGTGGTGGTGTCTGGGCAAAATAAATCAACCCAATTTCCTCTTATCTCGAAATATTCCACTGCACTTTAGAAAAATTGCTTCACTCACATAAACTTACATTTGGGTGGCTAATCTCATCCTTCCCCTGAATCCTGTGGGATACAGCATGTGTTCAGAATGCCTCAAGAAAACTTATGAGTTTTATAGCACTTCCAAAAGACCTCTCCCAGTTTTCAGCAATTAAAGAGTAAGCTTGCTTCACCCTTACCATGTAAGGGCTTGACAAGCTTGCTGTATTTGTATTATTCCTAACATACCCTTAAAAAATTTGAGGTCTTATTTAATGAGTTGGATTCATACTGTCGTGGTTCTGATAAACACATTTTCACTGGAGTGGAACTGTGACTTTGTGCAACTTGTGCACAAAGCAGCTACTGTATAGACTGGGATATAGGCTCCCCAAATACACAACCAACTTTAATGTGCATGTTTCACAGTGGTTTTTTAAAATGGGAGTGCACCTGAAACTCTCATTCCCTGCATCAAGAGAGGCAAAGTGAAATAGCTGTAAATGAAGTCATGAGCATGTTAACGCTGCTCAAAGGTAGGGCTCCAGCTGCATTCAGGTGGTGTTTTATTACGCGTAAAAATAACAACCCCTCCACATCTCAGAGCTGCCAGCATGGTCTGGAAGAAGGAGCTCAGGGCTGAGAGTGAAAGACTCTGTGTTTCTTTATATCTTATTCCCACATATAAAATAATGTTCTTAATTCTTACCCATCACACAGAGGTAGGATAGAGCTTGCTCAGTTAACAAAAGCAAATGTGAAGACCTGTGTATCTTGCCCACAGTTATCTTGGCTGGTTAAAACCACTGGAGAACATTAGTGGGAGAAATTGTGACTGCTTCTTTGTGGGCTGCTAAGATACTTATGAATTAGGGAGGATTTTCCCCAGCTATCATCTTTTCTGTTTTGGGTAAATAGCTAAGGAGAATGCAATGAAGGTTTGGAAGCCTCATCTCTTCCTGACTTCTGAAAACCTGTTTTTTGTTTATGGGTATCTCCTCTATCCTGATCTCCTAGCTGTGATGTGGGGTCAATGATCCTCTTGGTCCCATACCCACCTAGTTTTCATGGTCACACTGAGCAGCATCACCACAGTTGCAATCCATAGGTGCAGCCCAGTGCCTGCCAGTGAGTTATTAGTCAAAGGTGACGACTCCTGTACAGTGGTTTCCTCTCTCATTAGGGACAGTTCTTCCCAGCTATGGGAATGCTATCTTTCCTTGTTTAAGCAAACAACTAAGAAGTTTGCAGACACTCCCCACTGGCTCTCCTGTTTTCGAAGGATACTAGAAAAGGATTGCAGATACTGCTCATCACGGCCTGGCTTTTTGTCCTCCTTGTATTCCATTGTTGGCAAATGAAAAACTTAATTCACTTTCATTAGTAGTTTCAAGGAGTGGAAGAATACACCCCCAGACTGAGGGCCAGCTTCTCCACTTACAGACAATGTATTAATTACATTGTATTAAGGCATTAATTAATGTTGTTGTGCTGCACACGTTATACAATATTTGGGCTTGGACACTCAAGCCTTGACCTGTGACAAACCAACAGTGAAGACCCATGGCATGACCTGACTCCTTTCTGAAACAGGCCAGCCTTTCCCAGAGGCAGGGCACAAGCAGCAGCCTCAGAAAGCTGCAATCAACATAGAAAGCCAGGTCCCTAGAGCACACAAAAAGAAATAATCACACATGACATCCAGATATCACAGAAGGAGGACCATATCTTCTACATCTAAATGCAGAAAGGGGGCCACCCTCACACAGGTAACTGCCACCCATATGCAGCGTTTCTATCCCTTCTTTCTCTTTGTGGATAGCTACAGAGCTACAGAAGATACTGACAAGCAGTCGAGGAATTCAGCTGCTGGTTGACTGTGCAGGACTTGGGAGCTGGAGGGTGAAAGTGATGCATGGAAATTAAGTTAATTTTAAACCGCAGGCAAGAGAAGAGACTTGCTAGCAGTTACTTATGAGAAGCTGCTGACTGTTTAAATACCATTAAGAGGATTAATGTTGGCCCGCAGAGCCACTGAAAAATTAAGGCCGAAAGGGACTTTGAAAAGTCAGACCAGTCCATCCTGCTAACCCAAGGCAGGATCACCTAAACCTCGGCCATCCCTGACAGATGTTGCTTAACTTGATCTTAAAGCTCTCCACTCCCCAGGCAGTCCATTCTTCATTATCGCTGTCATTAGAAAGTTTTTCCTAACATCTAAATTGAGTCTTTCCTGCTGTGACTTAAGCCTTCTTTTTACTTTTTTTCCTCTCTTCCCCATCCCAGACAAGGAGCAATGATTATGTCCTTTTATGAGCTTAAAGACTTCAGCTCTCTCCTCCTTCGGGTTAGAGAATTTCAGTTCTTTCAGGCTTCCTGGGTAGGTAATGGTTTCTCGAGTTTTGGCTTCTTCTCTCTGCCAGGCTGGATCCAATTACCCCACATCTCCCCCCAACTTATTTTTTGTCACCTCAACACCATGACATAGCTGACTTGTGTTCAGCTTTTGATCCTTTTCCTGAAGAATTGCTCCTTAAGCCATCACTCCCTCCTCCGTACTTGGGGAGTTCATATTGCTGCTCAAGTGGACAACCTTCCACTTACCCTCATTCAACTGCCTCCTCTTTCTTCCACACCATTTCCCCAATTCACTCACAGAGTTTCTAGTCCCTCCCAACACCACATCTACACTTTTATTTCACATGGAAAGTATTATACCCTTATGTTTATCCTTTAAGACAAAAGAAAACAAAAATTAAGCCGAACTGAATGGGGTGTGGGGTGAAACCCCTCTCAAAACCACCTTTCACTCAACAAGGCATTGCTGGCAGTGGCATCCTGGGAGAGGTTATTCAAATAGGTTTGCACCTACTTTCTACAGGAGCAAGTTTTCCACGCTCACTTCAAGCATCAAACACCAAACAGCTGTGACAGCCACATAACATTATTGCAGTCAGGCCGCCCCTGCTTCTCACCTCTACCTAAAACCTTTTTGTGCTGCTGTGTCCCTGTCCCAGCCATCCTTGTCCCATGTATGTCCCTCACTTTCCGCCTCACCACAGCCACTGCGGCTGCCCAGACCCAGTGTGCCAGTGGAAATGCCTTCTGTACCCGCCCAGTACCAGGCTCAGGACAGTGCCGTGGGGCAGACAGAAATAAAGGCAAACGAGGATGATCAAAACCTGTTGTGTCCCAGAAGCGGCTAAAGACGGGGCACGGGCAGCAAGGGAGCCCGTAGCTGGGCACGAGAGGCAGCCCGCGCCTCCCCGCGTACCTCCACCTGCTGCCAGCCCGGCCCCGGCGGGCAGAGCGGCCCGCGGCTGCCCCCTGCCGGAGCGGCGCTGCACGGCTGGCTGCTGCGGGGGTGCCGCGCCCGGAGCCCGAGGGAGCCCTCAACCCCGGCAGGCGGGACGGCGAGCCGCCCACCTCAGCCTGCCCCCGGGGAGGCGGGCCGGCCCTGCCCGCAGGTGCTGCCGGAAGGGGCATAGAGGGCGCTGGAGCAGGGCGCCCAGCCGGGAGAGCCACCACACTTAGCGGGGCACCGCTCGGAGAGCCCGCAGAGGCAGAACGGAAGGTGTTCCAGCTCAGTCCTCACTCCCTACCTTCAAACACAAAGCGCTGAACCAGGTTGGAAACAAGGTAGAAGTAAGCTGGCCTAGGCAGATCATAGAATGGAAGATAGAACGGTTTGGGTTGGAAAGGACTTTCCAGCTCATGTAGTTCCAACCCCGTGCCACGGGCAGGAACACCTCCCACTAGACCAGGTTGCTCAAAGCATCATCCTTGAACACTTCCAGATCTCCCTCCTCTGCTCCCAGTGCCCCAGTCCTTGCTATTATCAGTAATAACAATTAGACTTCTGCTGCCGTTTTTCAGCCATGACTCACTACTAGGATAGGACTAAAAACTGCACCTATGCTTTAAGGTAGAGAGCCATGTGATGGGACCCAACACTGGAGCTTGTGCTTCCTGCAGTGGTGGGAGAATACCAGAAGGTCCCCATATCCGTGGGGAGGTTTCACCCCAACACAACACTAATAACAACAGTCAGTTGATTCTTGAGTAGGGAAGGCTCTAGCCCATATGATGAGAGCAATCCACACAAGACTAGAAAGCAGATCAAATCCTGTCCTCCAAACTATCACTTTTCAGGGGCTCCAAACGGAACAGGTTTTGCAGTCACTTCTGCATCCTTGGAAAGTTTTATTTCTACTCTTGGTGTCTTTAAAGTTCAGTCCCATATCTGTTCCATACGGTAATATCCTAACTCTGCACCCCAGCTTCAGGCTGCCTGTGCCTCCTCCACCCCCCAGCTAGTCTCCTCTCCCTCCAATGGGCTCGCCTTGGCCACAGCTCTTTTAGCTGTATTTAAAGATACGTACGTTTCCAGTTAGTCTGCCCAGAAGCTCTCGTTACTTACCTTTTTCAGGAGCAATGGCTGCATGCTAGAGTTGAAAGAAGACTAGATGTCACTCCTGTACAGGTGGACAGAGGTTTCACTAGCTCCCTACATGCCAGTGCAACTAGTATAGTGGAAGGGGAGTGATGGGAACATGGGTCTTACTGACAGCTCACTAGATCAGGGGCAGGGAAGGTCAAGCTGACCCTATTGCATCCACCTCCCACCCCCGTTTGCCTGTTTGTTCTGCTGCTGAGGGCATTTCATCACCCCACTCATGGCCACAAGGCAAGAAGAGGAAAAGCCAGTAAAAACAGCCCGTATGGCACCACAGCAGATACGCAAGAAACAGAACCTAGAACCACCTCCGCTCTCCAGGCTCATTTCTAGCTCACTCTAAACTACCTCACTCAGCAAGTGTCCAAGACCACCTCCTGCCCCTGGCCCTATGCTGCACCCATCTTGCCAGCAAGCACAGCTGTGGCTTAGCTGCCATTCCTTGCAACCTGCAAGGAGCCCACCTGCCTGATATAGATGTGCCTCCCAGCAGCACCAGCAATTAGCACATGCAGGAGAGGATCTGGGCAGGCAGGCTGCACCCCTCCTAATTAACTCAAGGAAGAGGAACACTTGAACTTGCTCCAAAAGGAAACAAAAGCTCCAGCTTCCCCACATTCATTTACTCACTGAGCTTGCCCAAACCTGCAAGTAGGCATCAGCTTGCTGACAGACAGATTAGAGGAAGCAGAGTTAGGCCAGCACAAAGCAGCTGGAGGTATTGACCCTTCTGGCAGTTTGGATGCAGACCTTGGGCTCAGCTTAAACATGTCTTTCTTCCCTTCTTGTCTCATGGAAGGACTGGCCCCTCTCAGTCATTATTTTCTTCAGCATGACTCATTCCAACTACAAATCCATTGTATCCTTCAACACTGCCTAACCAGGCCCTGCAAAACACACCAGGGAGAACTCCATCTGAGCACCTATATCCCTTCCATACAGGCAATTCGTGAGAAGTGGACAATCACACATGTTTTGTTTTAACCACACAATGAATTTAACAGTATTTTTCTAGAATGTCATATATTGTAATTGTCTAACTTAGAGCGAAGCTTAAGACCAATACAGAGAACAATAATCTGTTGAGAACAATCTGCCCCTCAGGTGATGATGGCATTGAGATATACTATGTAATTCAGTGACATGCACTGGAGAGTTATGCTGGCAAAGCACTGAGAGCACGCAAACAAAAACCAAATCAAGAGCTAGCTTCACGAGCAAGCAGACTGAGCAGGCTGCCTGAGAGCCATCACTAGTGTTACATGCAAAGCAGTGAGTTTTAAGTGCTTTCTAGTGAGCTACCAGGAAGGATGAAGTGTTTTTGAAATGAATGGTAATATGAACAAATAACCGACAGCTTCATTTTTTAAGCCTCTCGGTGACAGAGTCTCTCAGAGTTTTAGGTTAAGAGTTCTTACGCAAAGTCTGCTCAGCAAAGAATGCAAACAACGCCACAGAACAATAACAATTGCAGGTGCAAAGGAGGAAATGCTAGAGGCATGACAGTGCTTCAACTTTTATTCTCCTCAAAACCACAAAAAGAATTAAAACAGTTCTAAAAGCTACAAAGCTTTATGATACTTCACAATACATATATACCAATTGTGCTTCTCACTTAGACTAACCATCAGGGGGTCTCGTATTCAGGCCTTTATGTCTGTGGGTGCATGAAGCCATTTCATTTACTTCAGATACAGAACAAATGACAGGAGAAATGTATCATAGACTCACTCCAATTTGGTTCAAGGACAGGAAGTTCTCCTGAGAGGGATGCTCGGCTGTTGACTAGAAGCCATGTTCAACAGATAGTGCTCACATTTTCTACAGATGTCTGAAGTCAGCCAGTCTGCCACAGGTCCTGTGTAACAGCACAGAGGCCGTGCTAGGCAACGGGGTTCCAAAGTAACAGGTACACTGGAGTGGGAGAGAGGAAAAAGAAAAGCAGGGAAGCTGGCACAGGTTTTTGTTGCAGGATGCAGCACTCTTCCACCCTTCCCCCCCTCTGTGCTCCAACACTGCTACGTGATTTAGCTAGATGCACGAGTTCAACAGAGCAGCCAGCTTCACTTAAGAAGGCTACTAAGCATCAGAACAGGTTAATTTACTGGCACCTTTTCTCTCTTGACAGCATGTCAGCCGTCAGCCAAAGGGCTGAGGGCTAATGGGTATCTGGTTGATCCAAGATTATGGCCATATCCTTAGCCTGTATGTTTGGGTTTGGGTTTTTTGCCATCCTGAAGTATGGTAGTAATGCAGTCACTCGGACCTCTTCAGCACCTGCATTATAAGACAGATGAAACCACAACCCCACATAGCTAACTTCAGCAGTGAACACTACTTCTGATTTTTGGCAACTGAAGTACAAGGCTTTGAACCAGAAACTGACGTGACTTTGTTTTGGTTACATTAAAGAATAGGTTCAGAGAGAAAAGATCGCTGTTCCCCCAGTACAAAATAAAACTGATTTAGAAAGATGATGAGATAATACTTGTTTCCAGTTCCTAGATATTGCACTTATATCCACAGGGTCTTTCATTTCCACCCAGAACTGTCAAAAGCTCCTTTTGAAATAGTTCCCTTTCCGGGGACAAAAAGGAAAGGGTGTCTGTATGTATCTGGAGGGACTGAGAAGCCATCTGTGGCATTACTCTTCAGGCACTTGCAGCTGAGACTATTAGCACACTAGGTAGAAGGGGGCTACTCTTGGTTTGTGGTGACAGACCTCTGGCTGCAGGGAATAGAGTATAATAAGGTCTGGAAACTCTCATACAAACAAAGCTGTCACAAGGAACCTTCTATGTCTGGACTAATATGGACAATTCTGAACCCAAGTCAGAAGCCTGTTAAGCTTAAAACAAAATGGATTTCACCTACACATCCTCCATTTTGGTCATCCAAAATTCATAATACTTCCAGAGAACAGTAGACTAGTTGGACAAGTGGTTAAACCAGTCATTCAGTGTAACATTCAGCTGACCAGCACAATACTACTTACTGCTGTAAGCATGTTTGTAGACTTGCATATACAGGCAACATCTTCTAAGGCAAACCAGAACATCCCTGTCCTAGCTTACCCAAGATACTCCCAGTGCCCTAATTCATGCAGCAACTTTAAACTCTTCTGCTCTTGAGTAGCTGGGTCCTCCTCTCTAGAGAGTCTCAGAAGTTTCAGAAAGTGAAGCGGAAGATGTACACATGTTCTGAAGGGCATGGACATCTGGAATCACAACACAAGTCACCTGAGTTCTCAGGGAAAACATATGCTCCTCCTTAGCAGGAAAATTCACATGGCATGCAATTGATTTATTGGTCCACTTACAAGATAGACATTAATGCAGTGAACTTTCTGACCCTTGTATAAATAGAGCACAGAGTAATCCCAACCACTTCACACAGGATGAAAGAAAAAGAAACCAGAGCTGTGTTAGCCAAATATGGCAAGATATGTCCGTGGCACCCTGGCTGCTTTTGCACCTTGTAATATTCCCTCTCCTTTATCCTCAGAAACAAGCTTGAGTGTACACCTGAGGTATGAGTGGGATGACAGAAAACTTCTTATGACTAGGTGAGGTGCAGGGAAAAGAGAAAATGTAGAACGTCCATATGCTGTTGTAAAGACTAGACTTACCTTGATGCAGCAGTCACAGCAGACAACACTAAGAGAAAAAGAGTTCTCAGCATTATTGTTTGAGCAAAGCACCATACAGATACCAATACTGCAGCTAAGGGTGACTCTCCCAGGGAAGTCTTAATTTGTGGCTGTGGCACAATCACTTGATGGCAAAGTAAGCAAGCTTAGAACTATTCAGTTTGCCAATCCTCCTATTTATCCTAATTAATCTGAAATTATGTACAAATGCAGATCTGAAATGAAGCACACATAGTCTGAAAGCTTTAACTGCAAATGCCCGCTACTTTTCATTCAACACTACCACCAGCTAGTTACTCAGTTTCCAATGGTTGTTTACTTGCTGCTTCTAATCAATTCAGTGCTTCAAATAGATTTAAGATGAGCTTTTATGAGCCTGAAGTTCCTCTTTTGCCCTCCCACAAACAGAAACCCTCGGACAAATAAGCGGATACAAGTAGGTCTAACTCCTTTCCCAGTCACAAGGTCTGAAGTCCACTTTTTCAGTCCTCACCAGAATACTTTGGTGTACAGCCTCTCACAGAACTTGCTCAAGCCCCTGACCAAAGTTAAATCCAGGCTTTAGAGCAGAATGCAGAGCATGCTCTCAGAGAAATTTAATCTAAGACATGCACTATATATTTGGCTATTGCTAGCTTAATACTAAGAGCTAAAATCAGGATACCACTTCAGAGGCAAGTTTTTCCACATCCTCTGCAGCTGTAGACACTCCAGCCTGGCTTGTGCATTAAGACAAAACTGAATGGCTCAGCAACCTGCTCCTATCCAGTGCTGCAACTGTTAGAGTACAGAGTATTTTTCAGCACTGTTTCTTTACTCTTTCCTCCCTCCTTATTCAGTCCTTTTGTACCAGCTCACCTGCTGCAGAGGTAACAGCTGTAAGGCCACTTAAGGAACATCTGCTTATGGCAGCTGAAACAGATCTGTGGAAATGAAAGTTACTTGTGAATGCAAATGGTAAATATCTTTGTACCAACAGCATCCACAGCCTGCCAAAAAGCAAGCATATAAACCAACCTTCTAAAGGCTTTAGATTCACATACAATAACAGAGATCCAATAAAAGATAGCGAAGACACAAGAATTATAAAAGCTAAAAAGGCAAAAAAGGCCTTACTTGTAGGCCAGTGTTTTATGGTGCAGAGGTTTGGGGCAGCTGCCAAACAACAGGAGTGTTAAAAAAGCTCTCTTGAGCAAACAATAGCTGTATTGTGCAAGAGTGTAACAGTAGCTACTTAAGACAGAGAGAAGAAGAGAGACATTCTTTGAGGTAGGCTGCAGCAGTCCCAAAGGGATTAAGTTAGGGCAAATCTGAATCGAATCCTGAAGCAAAAAATGAGTCATAAGGAAGCTGATGAGTCATTTGAACTTCATAAAAAAAGAATACATTCATACACAGCTGGCAGTCAGAAGTGATATTATCTTGAGAAGCAGAGCTTGAAGAAGCTAAAAAAACTTCAGCAGCGACAACAAAGAGTGAGAGAGCCATTTTAGAATAGGCAGGCAGCAGGCAAGTTAAAGCAGGGTTAGTAAGTCCTAGGCAAGAAGAACACAAGCATTCAGTCTCAGGAGCATCAGACAGAATGTGGCAATAGCAGAGCTCTGCTAGTAGAACCCTTTGGCTCGACCTGTACTGCTAAATAAGTGAGGCAAGAAGCTGACCCCAAAGCCAAGTAGCACAGACTTCCTCACATCTGTGGTGCAAAGGGCTTGTACTCACATCTGTTATAGCAGCACTGGTTACAACACCCCATCTAAAGGGGCTCAGTGAATAAGCCAGCAGTTGAGTAGAGTGGACAGCCAACAGGCCTGAGCTGCAGGTCACCCTGTCCCTCTCATCTCACTGACCTCTGCCTTCACTCAGCAATTCAGCTGCCTTCACAGCCAGCACAACTCAGGCGCGGGAGCCTGAGTTAAGAGCCTTTGTCTGTTTAGCAGTACCAAACCCCAGCTAGTTACTTCATGACTTCAGAACTGACCAACAGTCTTGGGAGTTCGCTCTCCTAGCATGGAAATAATAGTACAAGAAGTATCAAGCAAAGGCCGAGTTACTTCCTATGCAACTCACACAACTTAAGCTTGATTAGAAGCCAATTACCACACAATGTATTAAAAGATTTTTACAGCCTAGGGCCAAACATGGATCAGCTGTATGAAAAGGGTATACTGAGACAGAGCACCTCAGAGTCCAGCACTAATACTTAGCCTTGAAGCCAGCCAGCTTTTGAAAAGGCAAGGACAGCACAAAGAGAAAGAGAAGAAACATACCTTCGCTCTTGGAAAGACACCATCACTACCTCCTTGGAAGAAGCTCTGCCCCTCCAGCACCATCATTGCATATCTGGTTCCAATCAGCTCAGCAATGGTAGGTGTTGGCCACTTTGTAGGAAAGGAACAGTCCTATCAAAAAGACAGAAGTTAAGCATTCAGAGAAAGCTGAAAGAAGTAGATACCTGAGGAGGTCACCCTCAAAACTCAGTTCCAAAAGGCTCAGGAGCATCTGTCCCCAAAACTCAGCTTTGCCAGTGATGAGGAACACAGTTGACTCTTTGACAATACTAGCAAAGGGACTACTACAGGAGTTTTAGTGGTTACTACAGTTTTTGAGCAGCTTCCTGACACTTCCTTAGGTAAGCAGGTCACTCGGTCCCCACAGTAGTTAATACCATGTCCAGAGCAAGCCTTCAGGGAATTTTACCCTTTGGTACAGACCACAGCACAGATGGCCTCCTGGCCCCTCTTCAGTACAGGATCCATTTCTACAGTATAACACTCTCTTGCCTCCTCTTTCTCAAGACTCACTGGCCTCACACCAGTGGCAGCTAAGGTCTGGTGATTAACCAGGAGAGACAACAGTGCTTTTATCTCCAGGTGGGGAGCCCAGCCCACCTGCATCTCTTACTCCACTACTGAAGGAAGAGGTCACACAGAGTTATGACCAGTTTAGACTTGCCAGGGTGGTGCAGGGAGGGATGCAGAAGGAAAGCAGACAAGGGCACAGCACACTTTGTCAGGTGAGGCCATGACTCAGAAGGCTGCACAGGTGCACACAAAACATCATTGCTCCCACAACAGTCATTCAAAGCCTGATAACTTCAGTACCACATATATTTAAAAGTCACTGATGCTGTGCTACCTACATTTTGTCAACCTCTTGTTCCCTTTACTGCAGCTTAAAGGACATTTGTGACTCTATCAGAATCTAAAATGAATGAGGGGAGATGGAAAAAGCATAAACAGCCCCACTGCCAACTACAGACTGCTTGAGGAAGCCTTGACAGACACTTTCAAGTAATGCAGTGGTATTTTTCCCTTCTTGTATGAGGACCAACTCTATTTCCTATCACGCAAACTGGGAAGCCTCCACAAAGACAATAGAGCATCCAGTCTTCAATTAAGCATCTCCAAGGAGAGAATAATATATCAGCTTAATATCAGTATACAATATGGTGCAAGACAAAGACCACAAAACATGCTTACTGCTTGCACAGAGATCAAGGTGCAAGCTCTGGACATTACCAGATGTATCAGACCAGGCGTGCTAGCTGACAGGCTGGACTTACAAGCTCCTTGCTTTGAAGGCCTCTCTCTAAAGATTGGGACCTTCCTCTGTAAGGAGGCACCTGCATTTGCTCAGCATTCAGGGAGCCATTAGCTTTAAAGTCTCCTAGTGTGGGTGCATTCACAGGAGGACATGCACAACTTGCAGAAAGACCTGGAGAAGAAAAGAGTTTGAGGGTATAAAAAACCAGCAGGCAGTTTCTAAGTATTCACCCCAAAAGCTGAATGCTTAAGAGCATTACACTGCCTTCTGAAGGTAGCAAGGCTTACATTTCTCTCCCTCAACACCCATTAGCCCAGATAACAAAAAGCAGAGGTTACAGTAATTATGCTTGTCAGTAGGCAGTGACAAGGTTTCATTAGCACTATTTAGTTTGATAGTATCAAGTGGTGCACTTCCTACTTGAACATTCAAAACACCCATTTAGCTTCTACTGTGAATTCCAGTTAGGCCTCTGGGGACATGCTATCATTGTTTTGAAGCTGCAGGAGCTATACAAGCTTCAGTCAACTGCAGAGCAATGGTTTTCTAAGGGCACCTCCCCAGAAGCATTACTTAGCATTGGAGCTTCTCCGGCTAAAGTGTTTTCAGGTGATCAGAGGGTACAGTGAGCCCAACCTAAGGCTTGGGAACCCAGCAGGCAGGCCACTGACACCTGGTCTATATGCACAGCTAGAAGTACACTGACCTGCACTGTTGCTGGATACTACTGCTGACCTAGTTGAGGCAAGCCAGGAGCTGAAGGGCAGCTTCAGAGTGGTTTCCTGTAGGCCAGAGGACAGGACAATCTTAAGCTACATACAAAAGATACCAAGTCCACTTCCCTCAGAAGTGCTACTGCCAAACAAAACCCATGATACCCAGGACTGACCAGAAATGTTCAAGGCTCAGACAAAAGTGGAGTGGAAAAAGAAATCAGTGTGGTATATTTAGCAAGTCTATGTTCCAAGAAGTAACAGCAAGTTAATGCCCCCTCTGGAAGCTCCAGCCAAGCTAGTGAAATTTCAAATTCATCTGTTTTCTCTCTCACCCATGTTCAATCCAGATACTAGTCACAAACTTTCACCTGTTCAGGAACCAACTTCACAAAATCCTCCCTATACAACTGTGAGTACACTGGCCTGTTTTCTTGACTCCAGCTCAGAGGCAGCAATGCTAGAGAACAGGTCAAGAGACTGTGCCCCACTAACCCAACTCAAACTCAAAGCTATATCTCAACAGCACTATTTCTAGCTTCTCTAGAAAAGCAGGAGTTACATTATAGTCTCCATATGAAGGTCCTTCCAGTTTAGCAGTAATACATCAGGCCACAGGGTTCTCAAACGTGGAACATTCCTACAAATAGCACAGATTCGTGCAAATACGGCTAAGACTTTTAATTCATATCTGTTTCTCTCAGTTAGGCAACTGCATTTCAGACAGAAGTGTTTATAGAAAACAGATTCCTGTTTGTATGCCAGTGCATCTGTGCTAGCATGATGTTAGAGCTTAAGTTCTGTTCCACAGAATTTCTGAATATGCTCAGACTGGATCCCAGAATGAGGCAGTCAAGCTTTTCACAATCAAGACAGGAGTTAAAGAACCCAAAGACTATGTGTCACAGTTTATTGAAGAATGGTGCTCCCAAAATTCTTCCACAGGCAGTGGGAATTCACCAGAAGTTGCTTCCTGAAAAAAATTAATTATTAGGCTTTCCTTCCACAAGCTCACATACCACATGAAATGCAAACATATCAATACATCTAGCATCAAATGCCTCACTGTGAGCAAGGACAGCAAATAGTTTTGACCCTTATTGGCCAAACTCCTATGAACATTAAAACTTCTACAGGATCTAGTTTTAAGAGACTAGAACAGGCCTTGGCTCTATAGACTGCTGTCATGCCACAGAAAGAAGTGTTCAAACATGGCATGAGCTTCTGTAGCAGGAAGGACCTCAGGGAACCTAATAATACCACATTCTAATACCACATTCCTTCACTTTGGAGAGACAAGTTTGTCCACACTGGGATTTGAACCTGATGTCCAAAGCTATGTGTGTGTGCAGATCCATTGCTTCTCCAGAGTCCTTTCACTTAAAGCCTTACCTGAACTCCTGATCCCAGCTGCTGTCTTGTAGTATTGACAATTTTAAACTCTGTACTGTCATCTTGGGGAGCCAGGAAACTATTGCTTGGAGATTTCAAGGCAGTATTTGGTGTTACAAGCATTTCTGCATGGGACAGAGGAACAAAAAGCCCCATACACACAGACAAGATAAAGATATTGAGCTGTGACAAAATAACAAATTTGATATCCACACATCAGAATTTGACATTTGGCTAGACTTTGTCATGTTAGTAACAATTTTCCAGCTTTAGGTAATAGTCAAAATCTTGTTCTTTCACTTAGTGGACAGTCAAATTTGAACTTCCATTTAATAAAGGGCAAGTTGAAACATCTTTTGAGACTTAATAAGCCACAAATAAATTTTCTAGAAAGAACCATTATTATGCCACACCATCTCTATCACACAAAATTTGCATTCCCACCTCCCTTGCATTATACATGCTATGGAAAAGATGAGTGGCCTTTCATTTCAAAAGCCATCCATTACTTTTAGTCAACGCTGACTTTACTTGCATGCTTGATAGGTCACTTTGTAGCAGATACCTTTGGGCCTGCTTCCATTTTCCCTTGCTGCTGATAATTGAAGCTTCTGCGGTTGTTTCACTTCCGCCGTGAGCTGCTCATGCCAGCTGGACTCCTGTGGCATGTGTTCTTTCAACTTCCTCTGCAGCACCTGGAAGCAAAACATACGACAAGAAAAAGCCAAGAGCAAAGTGGTGACAGAACTATTTCTTCAGCAATGGCACTGTTTTAATAAGTGCCTCTTCACTCACTGCACCATGCACACAAGAGAAATTCTAAATAATGCATACTAGAATACTTTAGCAACTCTCAAATTTGAAACTGAGAACTCCAGGAGTACTTTCAGGACCACAGAATGTTCCAAATGGGAGAAAGAGTGGAGGAATTAGGGAAATTGATCATCTTTCTTCTATGCAGATGCCACCTCCCATTTTCCTAACTATGTATTTTGGCAGTAGGGTGTGCCCAAAAGTTAAGTATGATTAATATAACCTCCTCCCAAACCCATAACTCTATATTCCTAGAAGTTGTCCTGCCAACTCCAGAATCATCTTGTTTTGTAATCACTAGATGCAGCACCAGGTCACCTACAGGTTTCAGATGGGGCTTGGGGACAGCTACATCAGCTTTGGGGGTCTTGTATTTCTGCTCAGTCACCTGAAAGAACAGAAATTATGCTCAAACATCAGTTCTTTCTCTGCTCCTGATACACACTCCCATTCAGTGGCACAGTGAACGACTCAAATCAGGATTTGGGAATGGGGAGGTGGGAAAGGCATAACAAAACTGAGTTGGGAAGCGAAGAATTACGAGATTAATTTACATAGGGCTTGGTAGAGACAGATTTACAAGGCTTGCACAAGAAGTATACAGCCTTCTAGCTTGTGAATTGATCTGAAAAGCCACTAAATAACATTGTACTCTAATTTTAATATCAGGAATGATCCTGACAAGCAGGATCACATTCAGCAACAACTCGGCCCCAGGGAGGAGAGTAACTGAATGGGTTAACAAGACTGCAACAGAACCAGTAGAAGCAGGCAGCTGTATGCACAAGCTACATGAATATGATGTAGCTTATGCATATAGCCACATATACATGCATAAGCTGTATACATAAGCTATATGTAAGCCAGAGACTAGCTTACAATACTACATAAACTAGGAACAACAGCAAGGTAGAATTGCAGAGCAGGTATTCACAGGAGGCAGACTGTTCCTATCATCAAGCCCTGTGCTCACTGCATAGGAGAGAGCTGACAGAAAAAGTGAAGTTGCACATGCATGTCTTTAGCTGCCTCATTTCACTTATTCTTACTTTGAGGCTATGCCATTTACTTTCCTGAACAGGTGGGAGTGCAGGTAGAACAACACTACAGCTTCCCACAATAGCTGTAGTTTTCATTCATTTGCAAATTAGAGTACTGTTTCCTAGAGAAGCTTTACAATAGCCTTGCTTAAGAGCCTTCACAAAGACCTGAGCAGTAGCACTCTATGCTTTCTTCTAGCGTTACTGACTACTACTCTCTTCAAGCATGTTTGTGCTTCTCTGTCAACCACAGAAAAAAATAAAAAAAGTAAATAAAATCAAGACCCAGCTCATCCTGCCACCTTGAGTTATGGTTCTGTACTGTACAGTGCATTGATACACAGTGCGTTGCAAGGAACGTAAGTACTTACGATGTACTGCCTCCTTTCCACTACTATTCCTTTATATATCAATGAAGATATCACCTCCAGAGAAATGTCATAGCTTTACCTGGAGGCTGGAGTCACAGTCAAGACAAGAAAGAACTTGGGTCTAGTAAAGGTACAGGCTTTAGCTGAGACTTCTAAACACCCTGCCCTCTAGCAGCACCAACATGGAGACAAAAAAGCCAATGTCTAGTGCTATATGCAAAGTTTCCACTTTTAAAAACATTCTTCACTACAAGTAGACTTGTCTCATCTTCTGCCAAGGCATCTTTTTGCAAAGCATGCCAATGCCACAAAGCCTTACGCCAATGTTTTAGATCTGCTCATCATTCCCAACTCAAGCTGCAGCAAGTGAACAGCATCACAAGCCTTTAGAGACATCCCAGACATTTTTGTATCTGGTCATCTTCACCAACCAGCCACATTGCTGGAAGCCCCTACCACTGGAGTCAGCACAGCAACTGCCCCTGGAAGGGAATCAGTAGGTTTTTTACCCTGAGTAAACTCCTGCAGTAGCTCATGTACACCGCCTAGAGGCCTCTGCGCGAGGCTGAGCGAAGGACTCAAAAGCGTTTTTGCACTTGCACATATCTATCTGGGAAGGCAAGGAAACGCGTGAGAGATGCCAGGAACAGCTCAGTTCAAGTTGCCTGGGAGGACACAAGTGTCCAAGGTGGGAAGCGTAAGTAGGCAAAAGCGTTTCATGAAACTGCTGCATCCAAAACAACACGATTGTTCCAGGAAAGGGAGTTGCTGACCCCTGGAGGGAGAAAAAGTTCACCATCTAGCTTTAGGAAAGAGTGGATACCCCCAACTTAAAAAAGTTATAGGAAATGAAAAACCTGAGGGGACAAACAGGGTGAATTAATGCTGAGCTGCAGCTTAAGAGGGTACTTCTAAGTCCAGATGCTTCTGGACTTGGAAGTATCTTTGAGAAAGACAGTCTTTTGGAGGAGAGGTCTCAACAAATACTGTTTAGAAATGAGGTAGAACAGGTGGTTTCAAAGTTGTCCATTAACTTTAGTCACTCACCTTCCGAAGGGTGAACCTCTTGCACTGAATATCATCCAAAAGTAATTCATATGGAGAAAGGATACGTTCTGCTGGAGGCAAGCGATGCTGTGGTCGCTCAGTAGCTTTACGCAGCTTCACACCATTCTGCAGCTCGCAAACAACACTGTGCCACAGGAGTGCCTCAGAGAAACCAGTGAGGGCCTAGTCAGCAGCTGGCTAGAACACATGGATTAGATCCCATCCCATCTCATACCCTCCCTCCATGTAATAGGGCACACTTAGCAGCTGAAGTAATTCCAAAATACAGAAGTGTGTCCTTAACACTACTTTTAACTCACTGCCAGATTAGGACCCAGTACCACAGCAGAGAATTGCTTATCTTTGCAGAAGTTAATTTACAACAAAGGAGCTGGCTCACCAGGCGTATTCCCAGATTCTGTCGTTAACTTCATGAACATACTTCAGCAAAACACAGCTTCTGCTGCTAGCTAGCTAAAGCCATTTTGTTGAATACCTGAATGCTTCCTGCTAGTGCTCCAGGTGCCAGAGCTTTCTAGTATTATTTGTTCCAAGAAAACCTTGGGAATTAAATACCTTACTAAATAATCTTACTATTAAAATCCTCTGAACTTTCAGAAACCAGGGGTTGAAGGGTCCACAGACAAAGAAATAAACGAAAAGGGGATCTCATACTTCAACCTTCCCAGCAGCCTATGTTAGCAGTTTCAGCCTGGAGACACAACCTGATAATTGACATCTGCTCATCCTGTTCCTGTATTAATATCTAAGAACGCTCAGGCATGCAGTATAACCCAACAAAAGTTAAAAGCATAAAAAAAAAAACCTCAATAGCATGTTTAAACATTATAATGGAGGTGCTAAGTCAACAGCTTATCTAGATCCCAAAGGCAAACTGAGCAAGAACAAGCGATTGTATTATAAACAGTGAAAGGGAAGCAAAGTATTTTAGACCGCTGCCTCAGCACAAAGTTTAACTTAAACTCCTCTCCCTTTTCCACTTACAGTATGAAGCATCTTCCCTCAACTTACCCCTTCAGCAATTTCATGTATTGTCACACACAAAATGCTGCAACACTCTAAACCCACTACCTTCAGTTCAGCAGATGAGTGGCAAGACAGCTGTGTGCTCACTGCTTAGATTTCAAGGCAAAGATTGTCTTGTGACATGTATGGATAAGCTCTGCAGAAGCTACATGCTATCAGGCTGTGATCTAAGTTTCAGAAGGCCTGTACTGTAGCAGTCCACACAAAAAAGGGTGATCCAGAGAAAGCATTATCTGCATGACACCACTCAAGGCATCAGCTCTAATCTGTGGGATCCCAGTGAAGCTGGCATTCTGGTTATTTTAAACTGAAAGAGTTTGTCAGAGCAATGGAACCAACTGGTGCTTAGGGACTTGGAAACTAGAGGCAGAGGACTTGCAACAGACATCCTGCTTTAGAATTCATGCCTCCTGAAGGAGCAGAGGCCAAATACACTGGCCTTCAGGCCACATGGCGAAGCCCATGTATTTATTCATGTATTCCTTGCAGAAAAGAGCTATACCAGTTGAAGAGTTTGTGGTTTCAGATAGCTTGCCAGTTTATTTTAATAGATCACAAAATTGAGAATATGCCCAAACACACATTGCACAAACATTTTCATACAAATAGTTTGAGCAAGCTTCAAAGCAAGCGCTATTTAGACAAAGGGAGCAAGTCCACAAGTCTCTTGGGGCTTGCCGTTTGCCTCCACAGACTCCAGACTACAGTGCATTTGTTTATGCTGGGCAGAGCTCCAGCCAGAAGAGCTATTTGTTTCTGATTGAGCCCTGACTGTGCAGGGCCTTGAAAAGAATAAGTTGCTTTTTTTGCCCCAAACAGAGTCCAAGATCTGTGGAAGGAGAGTATGGAAAAACAAAAAAGGCAGTGAGCAGAAGGTAGGAGGTACATCTCCAACCTCACCCTCCTTCAGCCCTTTGTTTGGGCTGTTGGAGCTACACAACCACAAAGATGGACACAGCTACTAGCCTTCAGTCCCCTTCAGCCCTGAACCAGTACAGACTCCACACAGAAAGAGTGAACTAGTCCACCTCAGTGCTATCACAAACAGAAGAGTTTTTTGGGAGTTTTTAGTCCAGCTACAAGGGAGGAAGAGATTGCTTTTGGCAAGTATCAGTCGCTGCCAAGAGCTGGAGGCTCACTTGCAGGAAGAAACACTTTCTCCAAAGACTGCCTCCAACTTCATTTTTAGAAGTTATTTCAGTTGAACCACAAAGACAATCTTTGTGAGGAATAAATGTCCATGTGAGATTAACACACGAATTGGTTTAACTTCAAGTCCACTCTTGAGATTGTTTTGCAGACATCTCTTTAGCTACTTAAGCTTTGAACAACATAACAAGTTTAATTTGATGTCATGCTCTACTTTTCATAGAGGAGTCAATGAAAAGCCACAGAGACAAGGTAAAGAAAAAACCCATTCCCTCATAATGAGGGGTGTCCTGGGTTCAGCCACTGCGTGGCTGATTTACAGCTTGAACCACAACAGGGGATTAGATCCCTTACCCAGTGTTTGTCCTTCTTCTGAAGGGACTTTTCCACCACACCTTCCACATCCATTTTTCTCAGACTCTGAGAAGGAAGCACATGAAGTCATGATCTTGCCCTGTCCAGTACAAATTACTAATGTTAACCTGAAAAGCCCAGAAGCCCCAGACACCTAAACTTTCAAAAGCTACAACTTATTAACATGGTGCAGAAACAGTAGACCTTCACATTGTGAAAATAACCCTTCAGCTAGGCATTCTATTTTTAGTGCAGCAGGAAGGTTACTTTAGAACTAGGTGAGTGTGTGAATGCAAAGAGAATAGGCAGTCAAGAGGTGAACTCAAATGTACCTCTTTGGAGGTCTGGATGACAGTTATAAGCTTCTTAAGTTCCATATATCCAGTAAACAGTCTCCTACAGGTAATTTGGTAATGGTTGGTAGGCTCAGAAGACCTGGACAAGTGCTCCTCACAGGCCTGAAAGAAGTGCAGCTATTTAAGAGAAATCTTGAAATGAAAAATATGTTTGGATGGAATAAAGCAAGATTCAGTTTTCTCAATCCATAGTTAAAAAACATCTTCCTCACAGCCCCTTTGTATCTTCCCCCCCAACTGTTGCAGATGCAGAGGAACAAAGCAGCAAGATGTCCCATCTTATATGTACAATAATGTAAGTAGTTGTGTTATTTATCTTGTTCTCTGTAAGACGTAAAGTTTCTCATACCTTTAAATTAGGGTTGAGAGGAAAGTTAGAGCTGAGACATTCAAATCCCAGCTTTTGCAGAAACTGAACAGTGTTTCCCCCCCAGCTCACCTCCCCCAATATCCATGGTCTTCTAAGTATTGAATTTGGAGACTATGTACAGAAGGGCTTAAGGGCTTTGTAGACACAGCTGTACAAAAGCCATGTCCAGTTTTCCTTCTTATTTCTTTTCCATAGGCACTTGAACTTGTTTTGTAGTTTTCCTCTGATTGGAAAGCCACATGCTCCCTCTATGCCCTCCAGCAAGCTACTGAGCCTTTTCCCAGAAATGGTCTTGCCCTTAGTTAACAGCATGGTTCCTCAACTCTTCTAAAGCTACTATATTTATTAAGTGTGAAAAAGGAAACCTTGATAACATCCTGCAGGGTGACTGCTGGTTTCATTGCCCCATCATCCAAGTTCAACATGAGGCACAGCAGTTTCTCCAAAGGATCACTCAGTTCTCGCTCTACTTGGTCATTGATTCCCCAGTCCAGGGCTTCATAAATCACCATTCCCAAGTACTCCAACAGCTGCAGAGAGACCAAGGAAACAGTGTAGGGCAAAGTGTTGTGGAGAATTTTGCAGCTATCACTTCCAAGCATGAGTGCACCCTCCACTGCTTCTCAGCTCCAAGCACCTCTCTCTGGATGAGAAGGCCTGAAAAGGCAGTTGGATGCTCATTGGACAGCCTGAGATACTACCTAAATAAGCTGCTTTAAGATTTTAAAGCAGCCTTATCTAGCACCTCCAAGTTACATGTTATTAAGACAGAAAAGACTGTGGGCCATTCAACAGGCAGTATCCAACCACACTGTTTCCCAGCTCCATTGTCTTACTGGAGTTCAGTCCTAGCATTCTGTTTCATTTTCCAGATTGCAAGGAAAGGTCATTCTCACAGGGCACAGCAAATTTATGCACCTTCATAGTTTAAAAAGACACCTGCATCTCTTGAACTGGCTTTCTACTACAGCAGCATTGTATCTGCACACATAACAAACGTGAAGACACAGGCTTACCTTGTCCTCTGACTGCTGAATGCTGCCAACATCTGAAACAGAAAGAAGGGAGGAAGAAAAAGATAACTGCATAGGCACTGGCAAGCAGCTTTTAGAATCCCTCACAAGAGAGGGAAACTAGAAGAATTCTTGGCAATAAGGAAACAAACCCATCTAACATCAGTCTCACCTGGGGAATGCAGGCATATATTTAGAGACTCCTAGAAAGCAACACAGGACACTCTCCTTGTTGTGAGCATTAACCCCAAACTAACAGCTGCAGGATATGTTTATGTATATATAAATATAAAACCAATATATATCTAACCACAAGGAAGACCAAGGATCTTCGTCTTCATTCTTTATTACCCACTCTTCTCCCTAGAGGGTTAGGCCAGCATTGATCAGCGCAGTAGTGTAACCAAGCAAAGCACAAGAAAAGATTGTTGCCACTTACTGGCTACATGTAGTGACAAAAATAAAGAGAAACTTTATTTTTGAGAGTTACCATACATTGGAAGATTAACAGACAAGGACATTTAATAAAGCCTCAGACTATTTCAAATAAGCAGTAACAAGCTTTCATCCCATCTATACCCTAGAACAAATAACTCACTAGGGCACTACCAGAAAAGTTAGTAGGCTGTCATCATCACCATGGCTTGGCTTCATGAACGAAGATTTGAGAAGGGCTTTATCCACGCTTACTACAAGCACACTGATGGCTAAAAAGACCAATGCAGGATAGACAAGTCCAGTTGCAAGAAGCACAGTGGAAAGTCTCCTCAGGCGGTATAGCCAAAGCACGGTTCTTTCTGTGCTGTCTTTTCTCCTTGAGACTGATTCTGCATGTGTTCTCAAAAGAGACAGCAGCATTACATATGATGTGTCTCCAGATCTCCCGACTAGAGGCCAGGATAGACCACTGATGGTAGTCAATATGGCCAAGGCTAAGATATTGTTTCAGGGAGTCCTTATATCTCCTCTTTGGGGCACTTCTCTTACAGCAGCTGGTGGAGAGTTCAATGAAGAATGCAATCTTAGGGAGCCGGCGATCCTCCATCCTGGAGATGTGCCCTGCACAGCACAGCTGCATTTTCAGCAGCATGGCCTCAATACTGGTGACTTCTGCTGGGTCACAGACAG
Source organism: Psilopsiagon aurifrons (assembly GCA_025447955.1). Taxonomy (NCBI): domain Eukaryota; kingdom Metazoa; phylum Chordata; class Aves; order Psittaciformes; family Psittacidae; genus Psilopsiagon; species Psilopsiagon aurifrons. Next base: position 16,021 of record JAOEHY010037384.1, on the reverse strand, counting down.
TAACATTAGACATGTAGTCAGTCCAGTGGATGCTTAGGATTGTACGGAGGCAGTGCTGATGAAAGCGTTTGAGGAGTTGCAGGTGATGGTGATAGATGACCCATGATTCAGACCCATATAGAAGAGTAGACAGTACAATGACTCTATAGACACTAATCTTTGTACTTTTCTTCAGGCATTTGTTACACCAGACTCTTTTATGAATTTTCCAAAGGCTCTGTATGCTTTTCCTATTCTGTTATCTATCAATAGTGGCATCTGAGGAAATGATGCTTCCCAGAGAGTTGAACTGCTGGACTAACTAAAGCTCTGACTCACCAATGGTGACATGGAGATGATGGTAGTCTTCTTGTGGTGCAAGTTGGTAAAGAACTACTGTCTTCTTCAAGCTGACTTCCAGCCCAAAAATTTCAGCTGCCTCTGAACAGCAAGATGTTAAACACTGAAGAGCTGCTTCTGTGTGGGCAACAAGGGTGGCATCATCAGCAAAAAGCAGCTTGCAAACATGGTGATTTAGGGTCTTGGCATGGGCCTTCAGTCTCCTTAGGCTGAACAGGCTCCCATCAGTACGATATCAGATATAGATGCCATTTTGTTCGTCGAAGTCTGCCATAGCCCTTTGGAGCATCATGCTGAAGAAGATTGTGAATAAAGTTGGTGCAAGAACACAACCTTGTTTCACACCATTGGTCATTGGGAAGGGCTCAGAGAGTGCATCGCCATATCTGACTTGGCCTTGCTGATCCTCATGTAACAAAATAATCATTTTGAGAAACTTGGGGGAACATCCTAAACATTCCAAGATGTGCCACAGGCCTCTTCTACTCACAGTGTCAAAGGCTTTGGTAACATGAACGAAAGTTACATAGAGTCCCTTGTTCTGCTCTCTACACTTCTCTTGCAGTTGTCTGAGAACAAATACCACATCTGTGGTACTTCTATTTGCTCTGAATCCACACTGCCTTTCAGGTAGAAGTTCTTCTGCAATAGCAGGTACTAATCTTTTCAATAGTATTCTTGCAAGGATTTTTCCAAAAATGGAGAGCAGAGTTATACCTTGGTAGCTTGAGCTGTCTGACTTTGCTCCTTTTTTCTTGTACAAGGTGATAATGATTGCATCATGGAGATCTGGTGGTAGTTCACCTTTTTCCCAATAGCCCACAAATAACTCATGAAATTTAGCATGAAGTGCTTGACCTCCATGCTTGCAGATTTCGGGTGGAATCCCATTGACCCCCACTGCCTTGCCAGTTTTCATCTTGCTGAATGGCCTTAAGAGTCTTTCCCATGGTAGGGACTATATCCAATTCATTTTTCAACGGTTGTTGTGAGATACGCTGGATTCCTAAGTCTTGGACTACACAGTTGGCACTGAAGAGAGTTTGAAAGTGTTCAGACCATCGACCCAGGAAGGAGATTTTACCTGTGAGAAGTGTTTGGCCATCTTCACTAAGTAGAGGACTTTGAACTTGGCATGTGGGTCCATACACTGCTTTCAGAGTCCCATAGAATCCTCTGTAGTCACCCAAATCTGCGCATAGCTGAGTCTTTTCTGCTAGGTTAAGCCACTACTTGTTGTGAAGTTTCTGTTGGAGTTTACTGCATGCAAGACGAAAGGCTGACAGGATGGCTGAGCAAGGTGTGCTTGCTGGGCAGATCTCTTCTCTGTCAACAATTCTTGGACTACTTGATTGTTTTCATCAAACCAGTCTTTATTTTTCTTTGAGGAGAACCCTAAGGATACTTTGGAGGACTGCAGGATGCTATTTTTAATATGTTGCCAAAGCACTTCAGGAGTAGAGTCTGTGGGATGGTCTTCAAGTCTAGTTTTAAGGTTTGCCTGGAAACTGTCTCTCACTGCAGCTATTTGGAGATTGGTAACTTTGAGCCTCCTTCTCAGAATGCCACCCAAGTTAGGTTTAGGTTTAAAGTGGAAGGTAAGTTTGCAATGCACAAGGTGATGAACTGTGTGACATTCTGCACTAGGCATCACTCAGGTGTGACGGACATCGTGAACATTTCTCTGGTGCACTAAGACATAGCCAATGAGGTGCCAGTGTTTAGATTGAGGATGCATCCAGGTTGTCTTCAGGCTACCTTTCTGCTGGAAAATAGTGTTGGTGATGGTAAGCTGCTACTCTGCACAAAACTCCAGCAAGAGGTAACCGTTGTCACAGGAGCTGCCAACACCATGCTTACCTAGTACTCCTTTCCAAGCTTTGAAGTTCTTACCTAATTGAGCACTGAAGCCACCAAGAATTATGATCTTATCATCTGCAGGAACCTTTTGAGTGAGGCAGCGCAGATTGGTGTAAAATTTGTCTTTTTTTCTGCAGGGTCAGCTTGCAAAGTTGGGGCCTATATGCTGAAGAGAACAACATATTGCTTGTTGTGTAGTGGGAGGCATAAGGAGATAATAGGAAAGGAATTTGTCAGCAAATTTTCAAGTTCAGAGGTGATTGAGTTTTTAATCATGAAGCCAACTCTGGAGAGATGACCTTCGATTTTGGATTTGCATGACCAATGGAGTTTATAGCCGGCACCATGTTTTTTAAGGCTTCCTTTCTCATGAAGGCAAACTTCACTGAGGGCAGCAATACCAATGTTAAGTCATGACAGTTCCTGGGCAATTAGAGCAGAATGATGTTCAGGATGCCTATTATCTGCTGTATCAAGCATGGTTCTGATGTTCCAACATGCAAGTGTCAGTCTGAACACACCTTTGAAAGCAGGTGTATGCCTTTGTCTCTTTGTCTTTGGTCGACTGCAACAGAAGACGCCTGTTGGCCATGGCTAGCCAACCAATTAGAGGGGGAGATGAGCTTTGGTTAGGCCACCTTTTCTAGGCCTCTCTCTGTATGGAGCAAGCAGTGCTCTGCTTCAAAAAGGCTGCTTGGTCATTCAGGATGTTGCCAAACAAGGCTGTCATTTCCTGGGTCAATCTCGAGTGACCAATGCCTTGAACCGCCTGCGTGCAGGGTTGGATCCATGGCTTCCAGTGCACCTTTTCACCTGCCGTTTCATCCCTCGCCTGTCGCTACAGGGCTTTGCAAATATGAGTAAACATTTCAGGCCTGCACAGTGAATTTCTTAGGTGAAGCACAGCATGCGCTGAACTGAGCCCACCCTTTACACCTAAGGTTTATCTGCCAGGGAATAGTGAGCTTGGATAGTGACATCAAAGTCTTCAGGGCATAGGTATGGTTAAAGAATCCTTCTCTTAGATGGAAGGCCTTACAGGGCGAAATGAGTTCCATCTGCCCAGGTTTGAAATTAGAGATGTCCTTCTCCTAGGATGGTTGCCTGAAGGCTACCAAGCCCATCTTGCCCATTGACACACTTTATCTGACCCTGCACGTGTATATTATCACTCATCTATGATCCTTTGAAATTAAGTCCAGGCAGCAGAATAGCTTCATGACAACATACTAAAGGAGACAGGGGGGAGAAGGGAAAGGTATTTCCCGAGTTTATGCCCCAGATGCCAGCCCATTATAAGAACAACCCTTGACAGCCCTTACACACACTTACCAGACTCATGGTACACCATGAAAGAAGCAGTGCCATCAGCATGGATAAAGATGCTTTCAGGACCATTTACGAATACAGACTGGAGAGGTTGACACAGCCCTTGAGCCAACTGCTTCATTTTACAGCAACATTGAAAGCAGACAGCCCAGGCTTGCTCCTCACTCAAAGGATGTTCAAAACACCTCAGAATCTCAACTAGAGAAACCTTTGTAATCCTCTGCTCACACCACAGAAACTCCATTTTCACCTTTACTCCACAATTCCTATCCTAAGAAACCCAACAGCTTCCTTTCCAGGCCAGGCTGCTGCCTTTTATCCTCTTTGAGTCCTGGTTGGTTTGTGCTTGCCTCTTCCCTACAGGTGTGACCACTAATGCTAATTCTGCTCTATAGCTTTAAAGGGACACCACTTTAATCTGCATTGGCATGAGGCTCCTTGACAGAAAACAGGAAGTATACAACAAATGTACTCTAAACATAAGACTGTAAAAAAAATCATACTCAATTTTAGTTTATTGTTCCTAACAAATCTATTAAGTGGGATACCAATACTGGCAAGTAAAAAAGAGTGCATTCAGCTTCAGGCAGAGGAAAGGAGGCAAGAAATAATGTCTTAGGAGAGAATAACTCACAGAACAACATGAAAAGCCTATCAATTTCATGGGAAACTATTCTGGGAGCACTAATACATCACAGCAATCTACTCCACAGGGCACCTGTGTTCACCTCAGGGCCCACTCCCGCCTGGCCTTGACCCTTTGGCTCTGCCATAATACCAACAGCTGGGGCTGGGAGCAACCAGTGCATGCAGGGACCAAGCAAGCCAGGTGAGCACTGAGAGCAGGAGCAGTTCAAAGTGCTGACAGGAATTGCTACTGATGTGAATAAGTTACACACGGTTTTTGCACTTAAGGGTATGTGTGAGATGGGAAGGGACAGCTGTATGGCTTGTGATGGGGTCATCCCCTGAAGAACCCTATTGCAGCCACAGTACCTGCAGCACATTGTAAGGACCTCAGCTGCTCCTGCCCTGGGTCTGAACAGCTGAATTCTGAAGGCAGGCACTGAATTACAAAATCCTAGAACGGTTTGGGTTGGAAAGGGCTTATGATCATGCATTTCCAAGCCTCCTGCCATGGACAGGGATGCCTCCCCTATACCAGGCTGCCCAAAACCCCATCCAGCCTGGCCTTGAACACTGTGAAGAACTCTGAGTATTTCATATTTCTTTCCCTTCTCACTCATGACATTCTGGGAATCCAGCATCAGACTCAAGCCCTGGGCCTCGGAAACATACTGAGGCCAGTGTGTCCGGGTGTCACTACACCATGTAGTCATCACTCACAGCCAGAAATGACCCACCATAGCCGGGCACTGTTTTCTGGGCTGACCCATGGCCTCCAGCCTGCCCTGCGTCCTGGTTCAAGAGCTGAACCCAGGACACGCCGGCATCAGCCTGCTCCCGGTGCATGGCCGGGCCGCATCCGCACCGCAGTGGGGCGGGACCGGGCTGGGCTCCCCTGCTCGGCCCGGCCAGGCAGAAGGCCCGGGAGCTTCTCCCCCTCGGCTTTGAGGTGCCCGTCAGCCAGCAGCAAGCGGTGCGGCGTGGGAAGGGGTGAGGGCACACCAGGCACTGCGGACCGCAGCACCAAACAGCCGCCGCGCCTCCGGCCTGCCTTCCTCTTCCTCCTCCTCCTCCTCCTCCGGCCCTACGCCGGGGAGCAGCATCCCCGCCGGCGCGACTTGGTCCGACCCGCACCTCCCCTCGCGGCCCGCCAACATAGTCCCGCCCGCGTTCGGCCTCCCTCCTACCCTGCGCGGCACCGCCTCCGTGTGGGGAAAGATGGCGGCGCCCGAGGCGGCGTGGAACCGGCTGGAGGTGCCGTGGCCTGCGAGCAGCGCCGCGGTGGCCCTGTCTTCCCGACACCCTGCAGGTGCCCGCTGCGGCCCGGGGATGGTGGTGGGGACATTTTAAGCTGCTCTCGTGGCGTTTGGGGGGTGTGGGGGGGCTGTTGGGGTACGCGGTTGGTGCTGAGGCTGTGCTTGTGTCCCGCCCGCAGTGAGGTGCCTGCCGCCGCTGCGGCGGCGGTGCGCCATCGCCCGCAAGCGGCTGTCGGGGACCGGCCTGGCCGTCGAGGGACGCGTGCTGCGGGCCGTGCTGTACGTCTACCACAGCAGGCTGCTCCGGCACCGGCCGTACCTGGCGCTGCAGCAGGTGAGGAGCGGCCCTGGCTGTGCAGCGGGGACCTGGCGGCTGATTGCTGCTCTCCGGGACCCAGTACCAGGCCCCTGGGGTAGTGATGCGTGGCGCATCGTGCGGAAAGTGTTGTGGAGCAGGCGCCTTTTCCACGGCTTTAAATTTCCTCACGGTTTAGTTCAGTGGGATTCCAGGCTCTGTGCAACCAGTGTAATTTCAGCTTTCTAGGCCTCTGGAATCAGTACTTGGTCTTTTTTACCCATGCTGTAGCCTAAAGCTGATAAAATTGCATACATTTGAATATAGGCTGTGTGTAATATATGGTACTATAGAGTAATATAGGGATTTAATTTTCAATTAATCGTAATGATGGGGGGGAATAATCCTAGGCTGCTCTATTAGGCATGTTCTGGTTTCAGAACACTTTACCAGCTTTCTAGTAAAGGGACTGTCAGTATCTTCAAATAACAGTTTTAAATGGAACATGAATTATCAAATCACAGAATGGTTTGGATTGGAAAGGACCTTAAGATCATCCAGTACAAACCCCCCTGCCATGGCAGGGACACCTCACACTAAACCATGCCACCCAAGGCTATGTCCAACCTGGCCTTGAATTCACAGCTTCTCTGGGCAACCCATTCCAGTGCCTCACCACCTTCACAGTAAAGAACTTCTTCCTTATATCCAGTCTAAACTTCCTCTGTTTAAATTTAAACCCTTTACCCCTTGTCCTGTTGCTGCAGTCCCTGATGAAGAATCTTACTTTCTCTATGCATTTTCATTCTTGAAAGCCAAAACCAAGGGTATGCAATACCAAAGGTGTGCAGCAGGGGAAACCATGCAGCACCAGTTAACAGTGGCCTACTCCAAGTCTACACTTCATTTCGTATTGACAGTGGTGTGATAAAGGGATTTTTTTCATCATAGTGCAGATACAGGAACATACCAGAATATTCCATTATGCAAACCTGCAATTTATTCTGTTAAACTGATGGTGTCACTTGATAGAGTAACAGTTCTTAGGCCAATGCACTCCCATCTCTCAAAATGCCAGTCAAAGGGGTTTTCTTTTTTCTAGGTAGAACAATGCTTGAAGCGCCTATGGAAAATGAACTTGGTGGGCTACATTAAAACTCTGTCAGAACTGATTCCCAAGTAAGTGTTGTGATCCCCTATGTTGTACTGTCCAGTAACAGTCTGCAGAGCTGAAGGGATGGGATGCTAGATCATAACCATCTGTCCTCGTCTTTCTATCAATACAGGAAAAATACATCCCAAGGCCATGCAGAGTGCTTGGTTCCCAGCCAGCCTGTACTAGAAACAGTGGCTCTGAAGGTATTGGGGGGTTGCAAGCTCATAATGCGTCTACTGGAGTGTTGCTGTAAAGCTTTTCTGTATCCTTTTTTCATAGTGAAAATGTTCTTAGAGTTCACCAGAAGCGCCTCATGAGGCCAGAACTAGTTCTGCTCTAGGTCCTGTATTGCTGATATACTCAAATGTGCAATTCGAAAGTGCAACTTGAAGTTTCTTTGATAGCCAAGCACCTTATTTTCAAGTTATTATGTAGGAACCTTGGGCTGTTGGCTGGCTGCTGTTCTGGCCTTGAGGAAACCAGAATTTGGATACTCGTCTCCCAAATTATCCAGCATATTGCTTGGTGAATTGCCTCTAGTTGGTGTGTTCAGCAAGTTGCATTACATGCTGTTTGTTTTTTATCCTTAACTGGCATAATCTTCAGCTTGTCTGTTAAACATCTCTGCTCAGAAGAATTCATACTTCTGAACACTGTGGCTTCAGGGTTGTTGAGCCGGCTATGGTTTGTGTATTCAAAAGTCTGTTGTCTGTCTGTTTGATGTGCCTGTCAGGGAGGGGGCTTGTAAATAGTCCTTGCTGCTGAGTGAGCTTTATTCAACTGGGAGAAGGGGAGTCTCTCTATCCTTTTGGACTTGATTCTAGCATCTGAAGAATTGTATAAGTGGAGAGAGACTTCTCACATGCTGTTACAGAAGGCTTTGTTCTTGGTTCATATCAAATGTTATGTGGCACTTATGAAACCTTAGAGTTAATGCCAGCCTGCCACAAAGGCTAACATCTGGTACTCTGCAGCAGGCATAAGTCCTGCCTCAACCTGAAATGGAAAGGCTGAGATAAAGTTGTTCTATAATATTGCTGAGTTTTCTAGGAAAATCAGTGTTCTGGGGTCTCTCAGTTTGAGGAAGTAACTGCTCTCTGTAGCTGAGGGAGTAACGGCATTATGTCAAGAACTTGGTAAAACATTTTTTGGCACAAGAAATCTGTCTCCCCAGTAAACATTAAGTAGGCGATTATATGACATCAGTGCTCATACCATTGTCCCAGGGTGGTACAGGTTGCTTTTGGGGAAGACCTCACGTCAAATGATTTGGCTGTAACCTGACTACCTGATAAGTTCCGGGTGTGGCACTGAGCAAAAGCTCTAGAGAAGTAGAGGGGCTCCTGATCAGGAATTTATGAGTCAAGTCATTCCTACATTCTGACCTTGAACTGTTCATTAATGGTCAAGATAACATTAAGGAAGTGCGGTGATGGGACCATACAAGATAAACTTGTATTGATGGGGAGCAGGGAAAGGGCAGCTTGGAATATCTTCTGTCAGCTCTCTGCTTGAGCTGAAGGTAGTTGTTCAGTGAGCACAAGGTTTTGCTAGAGGTGACTCCATACCTTTCTGGCTTTTCAGGATTCAGTACAGGTGTGTTTTGCAGAGCCTCATGTCCTTGTATGGTATGTTACTGACATCACTTCGTCTGGTATCTGAGACCCAACAGTTGCCTTACATCAGGGGTTTTACCTTCCCATCTGATATCTGTAACTTCCTTGGAGTTAATGTTTCTTCTGAGATGAAGAAGCAAAAGGCTAGAATGCTAACAACAAAGAAACCTACCAGCTGGATGAAGAAGTTCTTCCCAACAGTGCCAGAGGCAGCGTCAGATGTTGGCAAAAAGAGAAATTCTGCTACCTGCAGGAGTGCTGTCAAAAACTGTATCATCCCATGCCCTGCGGACATCGGAAAGCCAGTTCTGGTGGCTGGAGCCAGCAGAGGTAAAGCCTTGTGCGTCAGTGCTACTGGTTTCTGACATCTCAGAGACTGTCCCCAGCTTCTGTCCAACAGAATCAAGCACTGCTGCTACGCACAGAGTGCAGTTCTATTACAAACTCCCCTCTGCTATCCTTGGAAGAGGAGAATGCTGCATGCACTCTTGCCTTATGAAGCTGTGGCTAATGTCAGTGTTGTGACCTTTTGGGTTTTTGTTTTTATTAAACATGATACATTGTTTAATAGCAATGCTTGCAGAGAAGCAGGTAATGAATGCAGTATATTGGTCTTGTAAATATTTATTTGTATTTTCCTGCTTCCACATAGGTGGAGCCCAAGAATAGTGAGGAAAGCTAAGAACATTGTCTGCAGTTCATACCAGAGTAGATAAAGCTGTACATACAGGATGCAGGTATCCTGTGCTTACTGCTTCTGGGCTGTGCCCAAGTCTTCCCCTGCAGTCAGGGCTGTGGGCAGTGACTCCAGGCATTCAAGTGTTTGCATGGAGCTTTTGCCCATTAAGCTCCCCTTTGCTACCATCTGTAAATCTTTGCATCCTCTTTGTCCCTTGAGTGTAGTTCCGTTGAAGTGCTGAGTGCAGGTGTGAGGCTGCTGAGGCGGCAGTAGATCTGAGAGCTCAAGAGGGCTGAGAACGTTGCAGTGTCTGTATAAGACTTAAAATGGTCTTCACTTTCTAATGGGAGCTGTCCCCTTTCTTTGTAGGGAAGCACCTGGGGCTTCATGTGAAGAGCTTGCTTAGACCATCCAGACCTCCAGCGCGAGAGGTTTGTATGGTGGTGCAATTTTATGCTTTTTAACTTTAAAGACCCTAACACTCAAAGTTATCCCTGATTGAAAATGTCCTTTCCCTGCCTTATTTTTGCTTGTCTAATAAGCCAAGTCAGCATGGAAGCTTTGCACTGAAAATCACTACTAATTTCTGCTTAGGAGCTTGAGCATTTGTTGGTATGCCAAGTGAAATGATCAGAGAGCAAGCCAGTAGTAGACAGCAATACAAATTCTAATTATCTGCCTCTTGTTGTATTCCACAACAAGACTGCCCTTCCACTTTCTCCTTAGGAAGTAATGAATGTTCTCACAAAAACCTTGGTGCTCTGCTCCTTTCTAGCAGAGAGGGTCAGGCATGTCATATTTTTAGAAGACTTAACTATTTCTGTTACTCTTTATTTCAGGGTATAAGCATCACATCAACACCTTTTAAAGCAAAGTCGGCATCACTTTCCTCTCGTATAGCAAAACTGGAGCATGCTGGGTTTCTTATACAGATGGTCCAAAGAGCTACATCGTTTGGTGAACTGTCAGAGGCACTCCGAAAAGTTATTCTGTGGTGCAAAGGCAACAAATTCAAGCCAGAAGCTTATTTTCTACGTAACAAGTTGTTGAAAAGCACCCGGCTGCACCATGTGGAGGCTCAAGGATGCAGGTAATTTTGCCTGGGTGTGGGGCTTCTGGGTCTGACACTTTACATTTTAGTATTATGTATTTTGCTACAGTGTAGGGAAATATGGTGGTCTAACCCATTCTTTGTAAATTCTAGTGGGATTGCTAGTTCAGGTTACTGCATGCTCAGACATGAACATTGTGTCTAGCTTCAGTCCTTTGTGAAAGGATTTAAAGGCTACCAGGTGCACCAATACTTAAGAGGGAGGATGAAAATGCAACTTAAATTGTTACAATTAAACGTGCATGTTTAATGATAACAATGCTATGATACAGGGGCTGTCATCTTTCTTCATGGAAGATGAAGACAAAGGGGCATTCACCCTGGCTACAAGAGTACAAAAGGTGCTATTGTATCTTCTTGGAAAAATGGTAGTGAAGGCTAATAAACCAAATCTCTCCAAACCCCAAATGAAGTAATATTTGAGCAGCTGAGAAAGTTATGATTTGTGTACTTTCCTCCCCTTAAGCTTGAAGAAAAAACTGTGCTGTGTCAAAACATCTGTCCGTAAATATCTCCTGTACGGGTCACAGAAGGCATGCTGGCCAAAGCAGCACCTACGGGCACAGTTCTGTCAAATGAGGTTCAAATCATCCACACTTTTGAAGAGAACCCTGAAGACTGTTGGCCAAAAACCTCCTGAGCTTGCTGGATTCTGTGAGCATAGTGCATCACCCATTCTCCCAGCTTACCAGGATGGGCCTTGGAGTCCGGCAGGACGTTCCGGTGCTGACAGAGGCTGTGTCAAACTAAGCAGAGTAAAGACTCCTAAGAAACTGCTGCTAGAAGGAAGTCCTGGCCCTGTGTGGAAAGAAGCTACTGAGAACATGGATATTGATTCTATTTTTGCAGCAATAGGTGTCTGATGCTGGATATGCAAGGAGAAAAAGGGTCAAGTCATTCCAATTACATATATAAATTTTTTTTAAGTAAAACAGTCAGAACCCAAATGGTGTCTTGGTAACTCACACTCTGAATTCCGCTAAGAAAGCGGCAACTGGTTTATTAAGAGTTTTGTAAAACAGCTGTTGTTTTGTTCTGTTTTTTTTTATAGAAGGGTGTACCAAAAAACTGAATAATCATCCTTTCACTTAGCCTTGTCCTGGAACAGAGAGTTTGTTATCCTTACTCAGTATCCCTTCTCTGTTGTTCAACCACATGTTGAGTGCTGCTGTGAAACCCACAGCACAATGGCAGTTTGTGGGTGATCACTTCCTGCTACTTAGGACAAAAGACTTGTTGCCACTTTTCCAATGAAGTGGTCTTGTACCCTTTCTTCTGTGCTGCCTGTTTAGGGGACAGCTCTGACTTGTAACGTTATTGTTGTTCAACATTGTCCTTGTCCTGAAACAAGGCATTAACTGAACCTGCCTCTGAGCTGCTCCAGAAACAGGGTTTCCACTGCACAGCCATGTGCCATGGCCTGCAGCAGTAAACTCCTGACCAGCACATGTGTTCCTGAAATTTTTTTAAATGTAAATGCAGTATCTGCCTGCTTGGCAATGTAAGGCACAGCTACTCTGACATGTATTATGAAATAATGTTAGCACACGCAATGGAATTGATGCTTTGTGCCGGGCTCTTGTAACTAGGTCCCAAGATCAGGATCACCAGGAAATACTAAGAAAAAATTGTCCCCAAGTGCAAACTAGGAATCTACTTTGTTGTAGAGCACATCTCTAACAGTGGTAAGGAAAGGCTGCAAGTGAAGTTAACCTATTCCAGAGCTACTTGCCCTTTTCTAGGCTTCATACTGGTAGAAAACAAAAGAGCTATGCCAACTGAGACAGAAGAAAAATAACCTTCCTAGCCAAGGAAGTGATAAAAGCCCCTGTATTACAGACCTTGTGTGAACTGATCAATTCAGTTATGAGAAGTGGGGGCAAGCTTAAAATGTTTTATTCAAAGAGCATGTACAGAGCAAAGAGCAGAATTCCTATAGCAGATTGGGCTTGAAGACAAGTTGTTTCATTAACTGAGATGCATTTTTTAGGTTTCCTGTCACAGGAATACCCAGCAGTAACTGTAACAGTTTTAGAGAATCATGCATAATTAGCCCTTTAGATATCTGAACACAGTTCTACTTTGGACTTTCTGCCATTACAAGAATCGTTAAAGCTCTTTTCTAAGTTCATAGACCAATATAAAACTACACAAGTATACCACATATAATCAGATAACATCCAGCTGAGTACTTCTCAGAAAAGGCTGGGAGTGAGGGCAGACATCCCAGCAGTGACCTCCATCCTGAGTAGTTCCTCCAAACAACATGCATGATGCTCCTTCCTTTTGTGCAGCAAGTGCCTAAGTAATGCCTCAGTACAGCTTGTGCACAGAATCAGGATCCATAGTTTGCTTCATCAAAGGCCTTTCTGGCTCGTTTCAGTTCTTCATTCATAGTTAGGAGGTCTTTAACTCTGGCAAACTTCCTGGGGTCCTTGCGTATCAGAAAGACAATGTCCTCAACCTGTACACGACCCTGCCGCCCAATTGACATGGCCTTGTGTGTCTATTGGAGGGAAAAAGGAGAGTCAGCAGAGCTCCTTTGCTCCATAATTCTTTTTTAAGCTCTCAATTCCACTTTATTTCTTGCCACTTTATCATCAAAAAGTAAGCAATTGCAGGATCTGCGGACCATCATCATAGTCACACGAGAACTTCCCAGTAAACCATGGACTTACTGTTGCTCTGCTGTCCCCGTCTGCCTGTCATTTATACCCAGCACATACTGCTATAGACATGTAATGGTAACAGCATCAAAACTGAAGTCAGATTATATATAGGACTCCCAGCCTGCAGAGTGCTTGAAGGTGAACAGCAGCAGGCAGAACTTGGAAGCAATGTGAGGTAACTATCACAGGACAGTTTAGGGCATTTTGATGTGGGGAAACCAAGGCCAACCTTGCAAAGAAAAGGGATCCACAAACAGTTGGAATAACTGGTGTGGTTTCGTTTTTTAAACAAACTTTCACACAGTATCTAATTATCTGGCAGGGTGAAGACTTGATCCCACCTGCATTTCTTTTGTAGTGCAGAGCTACATTCCCTTCCATGTGAAGACACTGGAAGAACACAAAAAGTAACAGACTTTCAAAGCTGAGCCTTCTCTTTTGTCAGGTGCATATACAGTGATGCCACAGCAAACCCCAAAGTCAGTTGTATATTTCCCTCCTCCCTCCCAATACTGAGCCTTAAGGACTTCAGACACCATTTAAATCCACATGGAGCAAGATGCATGAATTTTGGTTTAATCCTGGAAGAGCAAAGTTTTTTTAGCTTTTTTCCTACTATCATCAGAGTTTTGGGCCTGGGAAAATGCAGTACGTGAATCAGAGGTATTCACCTTTGTTGAGAACGTTTTGACAATGCTGTCTAGAGCTGACTTACCATTTCTGTGATAAACTCTATTACCAGGTCCTCAAGAATGTCCACTGACTCTGTGTAAGGGTTCTGGTCATCCCCAAATCCATACATCATGCATCTTACTGCAGAAAGAAACACTCAGCATGAGGCTTCTTTCATCCATTTCAACTGCATGCATCTAGTTAGAGCCCACGCATTCATGCACCAGGATGGCACTCGTCTGTTGGGCCAAATGATTCTTATGCAAACATACAGGAAATAAGCATATAGACAGAAGGCAACAAAACCCCAGTGCTGTATATACATAAGCATGCACGATGACAGCCTTTAAATATGGATTTTGCCTACCAGGTACTGACAGTGTGACTGACCACTTGCACACTCCGGTTCAGAGAATGAATTAGCAATGTTTTTTAGGGGGCCTACACAACAGCTTTGTGTGCTTTCAGCCTGGGCACAGAATGGAAGCCACGGTTTTGTTAAGGAAAACAGGTTTGTAACTCCACAGCTGGCTCCTCAGTTTCAGCTGTGTCTGGGGGAAGAATATCGTCCTTAAAACAATGCTGCCGTAAGTTCTGCAGCAACAGACCCGTCAGCGCGGCGCTGGGCTTTCTGGCCGGGCTCGACTCACATTCTTTGGAGAACAGCCTCTTCCTCTTGCCTTGTCCACCGTCCAAGCCGCCTCCAGCTTCTTCTGCGTCTTCTTCAAACTAGACGGGCATAGCGGAAGAGAAATGGCCATCAGAGCTGAGGGGACCCCTTCCCTCCCGTCACCTGCCCCCACACCTGGGATGTGACCCAAAGGGTCCCGTCCAGCCGGAAGGGGAAGCACACAACCCCATCCCACCACTCACCGGCGCATCCTCCTCCTCGTCAGCCATGCTGCCACACCGCGCCCTGCGCTTCCGGGCGGCCGGAAGAGCTTCCGCTGCTCTGGCCCCGCCCGCGGCGGCTGTGGGCGCCAGGGTGCGTGGCTGCTGCGAGCGCCGCGGTGACGGCAGTCGCTGCTTCCAGGGCCGGTGTCGTTTTCAGCTGCTTTGGTGTCAGAAGGACTTTAACGTAGTGAGTTTTCTTCAGGAGTTAAAAAAAACCCCTGTAAAGCTTAATTCCCTTTTTAGGTGTAGACCTTGTTTCTTGTTCTAGTTCTCTGGCTACAGTAGCTACCTGTATAGCCACTTCCCAGTGTCGGTAAACACTTGCTCGCCTTGCTTGGGAAACGGTTTGATTCATGAAAACAAACACGGGGATAGGACCAGAGCTGGGATGCTGCTGCATCTGACACCAGCCTGCCACAAGGACTCCAAAGCGGACCCTGGCCCAGCACACACAGCTTGGGGTTGGGCTGTACAGGCACTTGCCTTGGCCCAGAAAGGGATAAGCTGGAGTATGGATTGTTTACCTTGAATCAATCACTGTTGCTACTGACTGTGTAACTAAATGCTTTGAACACAATGCAAAGATGAGCATGCTTGAGCATGTAAAATCCTATTCCTGCAAAAGCAGGATGCTATGACAAGCATCCTTTTCTTCTTGTAATTTCTTTAATGTACAAAACCGAAAGTTGTATTTTTCCAGATTTGAATTGTGGCACAAAGGAATTACTCTGAGATAGTTTTGGTAACCCTCGCCAAATCTGTATATGATACCCATTATTAGGATGTCAGACTAGGATAACGTGGTTTGAAAGGGGCCTCAGGAGGCGTCTGGTACAGAAGCTTCTTGGAGTTACTTGAAAAGGGTGAAACATTCATCCGCTTTCTTACCCTGGTTGGGTAGTCTGTAACATGCTCTCACCACGCAGTCACACTTACTGCATCTCCTCTCATCCCAAAGCTTGTGAAGAATGTACATTTATCATTGTAACAGATAATTATGGAATAGCTAAGGAGATCAACTTCCTCTTTGCCTTTCACTGGGAGTTGATTTGTGGCTTGAGGCTGACTATTCCTGTGCACTTATATACCAAACATATGTGTGTTCTGCAAATATGAAAACTAGGGTTTGTGCTGTATCAAAGCTCAAAGTAAATTTCAGTTTGCATCTTCCATTTTTGGTGAAATAGCAGCTAGAGTGTCACACAGAAGTCAGTGGGTCAGTCTGGGGGGTTTTGCTGGTACTAAGAAGTTGAAAGATGATACACTACTTTGTGGCAGGTTCTTATGGAAAGAGGATGTCAAATGAATTTCTCGAATTTCCCTTTCAGAGCCTCTGTGAATTGGAAGACCGCACAAACCTAGACATTTTGTAGTGTTTTCTGTTACGTGAATGGAAGAACATCGTGTCCTTGAGCAAATTAGTCACTGTCAAAAACAGCCACCTACAGTGGGAGACAAGTGTCATTTGGACACCTACTTTAAATGAATGAGCTTCAATACCAAGAGCCCTAGCAACTA
>JAOEHY010037383.1:21703-60242 GCA_025447955.1 Psilopsiagon aurifrons | reverse complement strand
CCCCCCCCCCCCCCCCCCAAACACACACTTCAAACAAGAAAGCAGCCCAACAGTTTTCTAAGACACAAGAACAGGACATAGGTTTAGTCCTTCAGAACAAACTGTCCGTCTCCATCAGGGTGTAGCAGCCATCTTGCACCAGAAATCAGCCCAGACTCTTCTTTTCCTTACCTTATTCTTGTTAATATCCAAGGACCTCTCATTTCCCCGTTGATTTCTGACTGTATTTTCTGTCAATCATTCCACTTTTCTTATTTCTCAGTGCTGCTGTGGCAGTCTAAATGTCTTTTTCTTCTCGTAGTTGCAGTTTTCTCACTATTTCCCTGAACATCTGCAAGACAGCCCATCTGGGTTGACACAGTGTGAGATGAGGCAGACAGGCATTGCCAACAAAGGGCTCCTACTGCAGCAAGTAGGTTGTTGAAATCAGATGTTTTCTAAGACGTCTATGGGGACAAAGCCTTTCTTCTTCCCGCTGTATACTTTGATAAAGCCATCGTGTTCCTTTTCAGAAGTCACACAAATCTGAATGCAAAGAGAGTATGGAAATAAACTAATAAACTCTTTGCCATGATCAAAGCAACAAATTATTCCAGGCTATTTATCAGGTGGGTTAGGCTTCCTGCTAGTTATTTCTATAAGTAGAATAATCCCTTTTGGAGTCTCCCTACTTTGATAAGAAACTCAAACTCATATATTCAGAGAGTCCTCCAAGTGCCACATTTATGTCAGAAACATTAAAATCATTAAGAAATTTGCACTGGATCAAAGATTTTGAAACTTGAATTGTGACTTCAGCCTACTGTAATGATGTGATTTACTTGTTTCTGTACAAGAGGAACGGCTGTTTCAGATCATGAGCTATCTGGCTTCCTCAACAGTTGCTGCTGAAAAGTAATTAGAACGCTGAATTGGTTTGTGTTGGAAGGGACCTTAAAGCTCATCCAGTTCCAACCCCTGCCATGGGCAGGGACGCCTTCCACTCGAGCAGCTTGCTCCAAGCCCCTGTGTCCAACCTGGCCTTGAACACTGCAGGGATGGGGCAGCCACAGCTTCTCTGGGCACCCTGTGCCAGCGCCTCAGCACCCTCATCATCCTCACCAAATCGTGACACCAAGTGGGTCACTTGCAGCAGCTGATCTGAATGCAAGTGCATTCTCTTTTGCATGTCCAAGGAGCTCAGGTACTCCTCAGATGAGCAGTGGGTTACGTTATTTACACAGCCCTTGCACCTACAGGTGCCTGTTTTGGGCACCAAAGTACATGACCTGACTCCAGCTCTGTGAGTGTGTTTGCATCACACCTACTCCAAATGGAGGCAGTTGTTGTGAAACCATATGGTCTTTCCAATAGCACAAATATTACACCGTGGTAAAGGTCTGCACTTTCTGAAGACCTTTGTCTTCTTGGTATTTTTGTATCTTTTCATGGTATTTCATATCTTTGATCTGCCATTTTGTATCTTTGATCTCAGATATTTCCACCTTAGGGCCCTTTCTGAGACACTTGTGGTAATGGCCAAACGTTTCATCTGAAAGCCCAGTGGCACCGGTACTTTAGCCTGGGCACTTCAGCACAGAGCTACACAGAATAAAGAACTGTTTTCAGACATCTCTGCCAAAAAGCTGCATATTTCCTACTGATCAAACAGGGCTGAAAAACAGCCAGAAAACTGATGGTCCTTTTGAGACCAACTCACTGATTTCTCATGATGTCAGTGCCAGGTCTTTAAAGCCCTCTGTCTGGACTAACACTCACAAAGGCTCTGTCTGTAGGTATTTACAGTGTTAAACTGCAATAATTCAGAGGGCATGAAATGAAATAAAAATGACCCTAGAGTATTCCTGGCTAAATCCATTTCAGCATGACTGCTATGGTTTGTACAGTGACACCTAAACACCACATCTGAAGTCTGGGCCAGCTTGTCCTCCGGTTGTACATACACAGCATTTACTTTCAGCAGTGTTGCTGCCAGAGGGGAATGAAAGGTCATAAGAAGGAGGTGAAACTGCCTCACATTTGCTGCCTTCAGCATTAAGAAATTCTTAGGTTCATCTTTGTACCTGCAAACAAACATTTGGAAAGCAAATGGACTCATTAATTTTCTTACTTAAACTACCTACTGAACACTAATTGAACTGGATCCCTGTGGCAGAATGACTGAGCACACCAACAGAGCTGACATGCAATGAAATGAGATGATGCATTGTTGTTTGGGCTAAATCATATGGAAAGTGTGGGAGGTGTGGAATTGATGCCATTTAGTTTAGGCTGTGTTGTAAAGCAGCCCAGCCCATTTGTGTGTGATTCCCTAGCACAGCAGCCCCCCCTCTGCAGTTACATCACCATTTGAAGCACATACACACAGAAAGGTGTCCCTGAGCTCTGATAGATGTTGGTCTGTGCCCCTAAGAAAGACTATGGGAACTTCAACAGTGAGAGAAAAAGCCTGCAAAGAAGCACGAGACTAAGGGTGTCTGAGCATGGCAGAGTATTCAACACTGGGAAAGAGCACCTTGGTTGAAAGATGCCCCTTCTCAGCTGATCCCTGATGCTGTGTGGGAAAACGAACCTTTGCAGCCTTTTTTTCTAGTTAAAAAGAATGCCTGACTCCATCACTCTGCTTTCTTCTTAACCAAAGGGGTCTGCAAGACCCCTGGTTTCTGCATGGGCCAAAGAATGCCCAGAATAGATCTCCAGAAGGAGATCTGCACTGCATACTGCCACCGTGCATTTCTTGCTTAACCCTCTGTTGCTGTGCAGAACGTACTGCGAGGTCAGAGCTTTCCCCTGATGTCATGTACTGTCAGCAGAATCACTTGTGGACAAAAACCAAACAGTGAGCTTTCTGAACACTGTTTCCTTTATCTTTGGAGTGCAAAAGGATGGCAGATTTGGTCTTTCGTTTAGAGGGGGTTCTTTGGTTCAGTGGCTGGTGTAAGAACTCCTTGATCTATCAGTGGGTGTCTTTTGCTATATAGCAATAACTTCAGATCTTCGCTGGGCAAGAGGAGTACAAGGCATTCTGTAAGAACTTGTCTCTGTACATATGAACGCATTGATCTGAATTCTCCCAAATTCCAGCTGAAATTCTCCCAAATTCCAACTGAAATTCTCCCACCCCAGTACACTAACCCTTGCATATGCCCATGGTCAGAGGGCAGAGGATTTTCCCACTGCTTCCCAGAGAAGGGGACGTGTGGAGGGCAGAACAAGCTTGCCCACAATATGCCACATTATCCAGAGTTTTGGACTCCACCGGATGGAGCTGTTGCCCTGGTGACAGACGCCAAACTTGATGGCTCTGACAGCACAAGGCGCCGCAGCTTGTTTCGGTGCCACACATGAATTTCTGTGTCAAAATGGAAGCTACCTAATAGAAAGGCAGCTGCTCAGGCTGGCATGTCCTGGAGGCAAGGCTGCTGGCCTGGCCAGGCAAGGGAGCCGCTGAGCAGCTCTCCAGTGAATTTGGTAGCAATGCAAATGGAGGTAAACAGTTGGGTTCTTCCCCTGCACCCAGCTCAACAGGTTGGTACTGGAGTAAGCCCCAGGGTAAGAAATTACACCTCGGGCTGTTTCTCAACCATCAGAACTAGCAGAAAGTGGGATCTAATGTTATAGAAAGTCAACTCCCAGTTCTTTCATCTCACTTAAAAAACCTCAAACCCAAACACTAAACCCAAACCATTCAGACCATGACTGCTGTCTGAACTTGTCAGCATCTGTCCTGAGGATTTTTTTACCCAGCAATCAGCCTGGAGCAGATGGGGGAGATGAGCAATTAGGAAATGATCCTTTAAGCTGCAAGGTTATTAATGCTCTCCTGTTCTTCTGTGTCCTGTGCTTTGAATGTGGCCTCAAGTGGCAGGAGTGATTTTGAACTTGCTCTAATTTTTATGCTGCTATCTTTTTCTTATCTTCTCTCTCCCATATATTTAATGCAACTGCCAGCAATAGACTGGTTCTGATCAAGCAGGGATTTGGTTGTAACGACAGTGCAGTTGCAAGAGCTGTCCTGGAGCTTGAACACCAGGTGAAGTGCTCTGAAAGCTCAAGTCTTCTGTTTGTCTGTAAGAACGGTAGCACAGGGTCACCGTGAGTTTCTACATCTGTGCTGAAGTTCTTGCTTATGTGAGCTTTGTGGATGGAAAGTAAGTAGTTCAGTTTTCATACCCATCTAGTCATAGTGAAAACAATGATGACAGGGTTTATATCAGTTGTTTCATTAGCTTTTAGACGGAGGGCACCAGCTTGTTTTACCTGCAGCACTTATTTAGAGCTTTAAATATGACCTGGACTGAACTGGATGAATGAATGAGGACACCCGTCCCTGTTCAGCGAGACTGACGTCAATGAAAATCAGCGGCAGCAGGAAAAAGACACTTTTCCCCTTAAGCCTCGCTGCGAAGTGCAGCAGTTATAGCTGGGAGCATGTGAAGAACTGCAGCCTCGTCTTCTGCACTGGGTTTGTGCTTTATGTGATTCAGTCCAAATGCATAAGTCACTGTAATGCAACTGATTTTCAAAGGCGGCTGAGTCATGCTCTGAGAAGTTCAGCTTCTTTTAGAGTATCACAGATGAAAGATGTGGAGACATAAAGGAATTCCTGGGCAGTGAGGTGAAGAACCAGGTAGGGACAAAGCATCCAGTCTCACAGGAGAAGACCTGAGACAGGCAGACCCCCCAGGGCTACAGACCTGGGCTGGAATCCTGCCTTGTTAAGCCCAGCCTCATGCGTATGCTCAAGCCCATTCCCAGGCTCTCCTGGAGCGTCTGGATCATATCTGCACATAGCTGCTAACATACATGTGGCTTCTTGAAATCCATGTGATGGGTGCTGGGGTCAGGAGGGAAGTTTGTCCCTTGGGCTATGGTGCCAAGGGGACAGCAAGGCTGACAGCTCTGGTTCAGAGGTTGTGGACACCACCGCAGCAGTGGCCTATCTGCAGCTATGGCAGATCTGGCTGGGTGATGCTTTTGGTAACAGGTCTAGTTTACATCAGTGACATTCACCATCTCAAAATGGACCTGTTGTGCTGACCTTTATGTAAACTCACAGTGCATATCTAGACGAGGCAGAGAGTTTCTGATTGACAGTCCTGTTACAAATGTTGTGGTTTGGGGTCATTTCTATTGCACAAGATGACTTGTGCAATTTAAAGTTAATTGTGTTACTTAATCACACAAAGCCCAGCTCCAAAGTGGTCTGTATCAGTGTGACTCTGGACGTCAGAGGCAGCCAGAGAAGGGCAGGAGCAGCTTGGTTTTAAAGAAGATATTTCCTTTATTTAAGTAGGATGTCATAAAAGGAGTAAACCCAGACATTCGAACAATAGATTATTATGACTACTTTAAACACAAGGATGACCAGAAAGGCTAGAGGCATTTTAAGAGACACTTTTCCAAACACTGGTGATATATTAGATGTGCTGACTCTTTCGTGAAAATAGGTCGAATCCGAGCTTGTAGTCACCCAAAGAAGCATTTGTATCATGTGTGGTACTGAATTCGGGTAGGCTAGAGCAGAAGTTACAGGCTGAAGAAAACGTTCTATTTCCAAATGATGGTACAAGCAATCAGAGCTGGAAATTATGCAGCCAGCATTGTGTGTCAGAAGAGTGGAAAGCCACAGAAATTGCCTGGGTTCGGTCGCCCTGTTAATAATCCTACTTTGTTGATGTCAGGGCCTATGTCTGCCTCTCTCCTCCAGATTCCTGATTGAGCCCTGTGGTCCCCAGTCAGCTTCTGAAATGGTTTCAGGGCCCACAAATCTGTCAGTGAACCCTGAACCCCGAGAGGTTGCTGTCTGAAGCATGGCTCTCATTCCCCCCCAGGCTGGGTTTCACATTTCATAATGAACTTTCCAAGGGATACTTTGGGAAGACAAGATTGCTCAAGATGGGCGAGCAGATTGTGTTGTTTTTCCCTCAGCCCTGTCCTGCGGTACTGGCTTTGCCAGGAAGTTCTGCATGAAGATGAAGCTCGAAATGTTATTCCCAGGGCATGAAACTGCCCAGTGATTCCAGAAGAAAGCCTCACCCACTGAGCTTCAAACTTAGAAAATATCTCTGCTTGCCTGACATGGCTTTTCTTAGGGTAGTCCTGTGGCTTTGTTGACTTGAGTTCCTTTTGCCTCGGAAGAATAGATTCTACCTGGCAACATTCATCTGAAGCACAAAAGGGATAGAGACCTGCAGAGTAAGCCACGGAGGGCATCAAGCAGTACAATCAATCATGGAATCCCAGACTGCTTTGTGTTGGAAGGGATCCTAAAGCTCATCCAGTTCCAACCCCTGCCATTGCAGGGACACCTTCCACTGGAGCAGGATTCTCCAAGCCCCTGTGTCCAACCTGGCCTTGAACACTGCAGGGATGGGGCGGCCACAGCTTCTCTGGGCACCCTGTGCCAGCGCCTCAGCACCCTCACAAGGAAGAACTTCTGCTCAAGAGCTCATCTCAATCTCCCATCTTTTGGCATGTCATCCTTGCCTCTGTTGTCAGAATGGCTTCGAGCTCCTGTTAGACCTTGCAGAATCTGGCTCCCTGAATTAACAGTATTAAATTAAGACAATTTGCCATCCTACAGTAATAAGAACTTATTAGACCAGTTAATGAGATTTTCCAGCTAAAGTGAGACTTGACATCAATTGGTAGCAATAAATAACCTCACTTGCTTGCTAACCTGGAATAAGCCAGTGCTGTGCACACAGTACTTACACAGTGCTTTGGACACTGAGCCCAGAGACAGCTAAAACGGGTGGTTATATCACACAGTCATCCCAAACAGAGCAAACCAAACAAGCAAACAAAATTCTGCCAAGCTTTTCCCAGAAATCCCATTCAGATGACTTTGCTTCTCTTTATGCCTTCCCTTTCACATCCCTCTCTCTGCTTCACAAAGAAAACAATGGGGAAATAAAGGACTAAATAGAAGGGAAATGTCTGAAGAAAGAAGAAAGAAAATGTCACTTTGGAAATATAAAAGAATTTTTGGAAGTAAAAAACCAGAACCTCTCGATATCAGAATGGATTTTGCAATCAGAGATTTCCCACAGTGAAGGCAAAGTTGTTCTGTTAAAAACAGAGACAAAAGAATTGCGCCATTCAGATGGTGATCTCCACCACAGGCAGACATCCCACAGGTTAGGGTCAGGAGACCCTGTGCTACTGTCCTTGCCCCACTGCTACATGCTGGCCCTGTGCACGCTGCCAGCTATCGTGGGATGCTCAAAACCTGCATGGAGGGACAGCTACTTGGATGCCTCCTTTTGGATGGTTTGTACAAGGGTGGAGTGGGATCTATTGGTTCTGCTCCTTTCCTCTGATGTCTCTGCATTTTTCTGTCTTCCCTATTGTTTAACACCAAATATTTCTTCATTCCTCTGAAGCCCCTCTCACACAGAGTAAGCATCACATGGAGTAAGCACCTGGCAGCATTCACATTCAACCTCAGCATTTGCAGGGGCTTGAGATAGAGCTGAATAAGTTCACTAAAACAGAGGAAACAGAGTAGACAGGCAGGATGTGTTCATCCCCTTCTTTACCTCACGCCCTACCGCAGACAATGGTGCACCCCTGACTACAAGCTCTCTTGTGAGCCTATTATGAAATAAGGACAATAGGAAGACCTTGTGTTTAGATGAAGCTGCCAGATCTGCCCACTTGGAAACTGTCAGTTTGAGAAACGAGGCAAGAAGCTGGGTTCTGACTGTCTGCAGCAGCTGCACTAACAAAGAGGATCTGGGATGGCCACTGATGAGACGGGACTCAGACCCTGAAGCATTTCCCCATGCTGGCATGCCGTATTCCCACAGCACTATTTCCCCAAGCTTTGCTCCTGTGTATTGCTTATTCTAGAGCACAAAGGGTGCCAAACCTCTTGTTCTGCATTGGTAACACTTTTTTTCCTCTGTGTGCACATATATAAACCATCGAAAGAGGTGCTGGGTTAGAAAAAGGAAATAATCCAGCACTGCTCTCTTTCTAGCAACTTCAGGGCTGCCCCACGTACTATGTGCACAGGAGCAGCTAAAATGTATTCTGGTCACTGAACTGCTGTGCCTTCCTTAAAAAAGCTGTGTAAACTTAAGTGTTGTTGGCACTTGTATGGCTTGCTATGCCACAAGACAGCAGCAGCAAAGGTGTAAGTTAATATTCTCCCCAAAAGAAGTGTTATGGAAGTTCCGTGTGGAAAAATTGATATGACATCAATTGTCAAAGGGAAAGAAATACTAAGTAAGGTGGAAGAACATGAGCCTTCATAAGATGCAGTAAGAACAATCCACCTATTTCATCCAGGTGTCAGAGTGCTCAAGCTGTGCTTCACCCTCACTCGGCCATCCTCCTAATTAATGAGCTTACACCAGAAACCTGACTGTTCCCTAATGCAGGTTTTGAGCCACATTCTTTTCTCACTTTACCCCGGCAAGCATTTGTAGCAGACTTGACACTTGGATGCTTTAAATGTTAAAAATCACGTTTAAAATCAGGTTGAAGACAAATCTCACAGTGGTGGCAGTGGCTTTCGCCCAGTGAACCCAACTGAAGGAGCTGCTGGGAGCGTGCCACGGTGAATGGACCCAGCGAGTCCTCGCTGTACATGATGTACTTTAACGCACAGCAGCGCTTCTAGTTTAGAATAAATTACAGCCTGTAGAGAGGGGGTATAAGTGGTGACACAAGCAGTCAAGGATTGAAGATACTTTGCAACTGGTGAACGAGAGTGAAAAGATTTACAGGTTGGTTTGGTGCTGTCCTAACCCAGTTCCTGTTGAAGACAGACCAATGAGCCTTGTTCACATCTTTAGGTAAGTTAAGGCCTGGGGAGGGAGCCACTGTCTTTTAGGTTAGCTCTAATAGTTGAGTAGAAACCTACATCATTTATTAAGCACACATGGTCTATCTCTGGAAGACTGCGTGTTCCTCAAGCTGTCCCTCTGAAGTCAATAGCAGAGTACGTAAAATGCAAAGTACCTTTACGAATGTCTGGGAGTCTGAAAATTTCGGCTACATTAGGAAGGGTGCATGCATTTGCACAAGGCCAATGCTGCTCTTAACTGGCTACTAGACACTTACTGTACAAATAATAAATGCTGTAGTCAAACTGGAGTGAACAGCATCTGCCTGTGCTCATCTTGCACAACAGCCCCTGCAGTCATCAGTCAGACTGCTGGATGCTCAAGTCCAGTGGGGATCCGGCACAGGGGAACTTACCTGGTTCTCTTTCAGTGTTATCTGTCCCTGTTCCTTGCAGCCGATGAATGTCCTGATACACCTGTAAATCTTCTCATTGTGTTGCACTCTTTGAACAAAGTTAGCAGGAAAATATCCAGTTCTGTCATCAATTTTCCCCTGTGGAGAAAACATAGGCAAAAGAAGACTGTTAACATAAGTAGCCTGCATACAAGTTCAGTATTGGAAAGAACGTATTTTTCCCTTTGGAAAGGAAACAGGTGAAAAATAATATGCGTGTACCTTCCACCAGTCTTCATTGGAGTCTTCCAGGAGAGTGATCATATCCCCTGGCCTGTAATTAGAAAATGAATAGTGGTTGAGTCTTCATTGTTATGTTGCATCAGCTTCCACAATTGCCTTCTAATAAGAAGCAGGTCTTGTCCTGCTCAATGTATCTGAGCATTCGCTGCAGGTAGATTCAATGAGGCAGCAAGGCTTACTTTGATCATGCACAGCAATTCAGAAAGAGAACCTTTGTACGTTTGGGTTGGATCTTTATTTTGAGGCAACATCTGTGAATTGGATTTTTTGCTTTCTGTTTAATAAGAAACTCTTTAAAACACAGCCCCTATTTCTTACATGCATTATCTTATTACTTCAAGACATTTCACATTGTTGGGACACACCACTTTATCATCTGTGTTTTCAAGCTGTGATTGCAGAAGGAAGGCAGCAGGAAAACAGGTCTATTTAACTGACAAAGGCAATTAGTCAGCAGGGATATAATTCTGCCCAAGAAAGTCTTTTTGATTTCAATGGGACATATTTACCTTTATAATGTGTGGTGCAGGGTGGTAATTGCTAAGTATCAGCATCCAGCTGACTAGTTCCACAGCAGAGCTAGGAGAATAATTTGGCTGGAAATGCTAATAAGCAAAATGTGCTGAGCTGATTGTATGCAGGTAGTTGAACAGTTACTTGACCTCCTTCCCCACTGGAAGCACTTCATCAACATTAGCATGTTATTATAATAGCACTGCATTGTACAAAGTAAGTGGCAGCCCATTTCCAAACAGATTAATGCCAGAAAGCTCTGTCTGCTTGATAACAGGCATTTCTTTGATCTTAATAAATTTAACGGTTGACCCCTAAGTGTTCAGCTTTCCCTCCATTCCTTGTTAGGCTCACTGTATTGTCGAGGTATCAGCACAAGAGCTTGCAAACACACCTGGATGGATATGGGTCCAATTTCATGGGCTTTTGCAGAGCACACATAGAAGATGTGGCCCTGTCCAGGGTGTACCTGGATGTGGGTACAGTAGTGGGCCTCTTTGGTTTACTTTCCAAGTGGAGAAACAGGCATTCAGTCTTCTAACACCACACAACCCGATCCAGTGTTTTCCAGCTTTCCCAGACAGGCGCTGTCACTAGGACAACAGGGTTGCTTTCTTTCTCAAGCCCTTCTTGGGAAGCTGTTCCAATGTGTTTGGAATAATTAGATGTTGCTGAGGTGAGAAAGGAAGCTGCTAAAATCAGCATGAGAGCTGGTGAGGAATTCCTAGTTGAAAACTCCTGGCTGAAAAACCAAAGCAACTGAGAGCTGAGTATTTCCTGGCTGAAAGCCGTCTTGCTCCTGAAGTGATGGAAGTGGCTTTGAAACATTTTATCGATTGTGTTACCAGCTTTTTATCTATGAGAGTATCTTTGTAGCTACATGCGGATATGTCTATAAGAAACTTTTAGTACTAATATCAGAATGAAACCTTCCCCATCCAACACCATACACAGCCATATGACCCTCTCTTCACATAGGCCAAAACAACTAACAAATGTTTTGTTACCTCATCTCCAAGTCTTCATTTTCTTGTGGTACAAATTTGTACAAGGCAACATAGGTGTTCATTTGTAATGTGCTTTTATAAAATGGGCCCTTGAAGAAAGAAGAGAAAGAGAAATTTCAATATCTGTCCTGTCCACATGGTTCACTTTGTTACAGACTGAGAAACCAGGGCCTGATCTTCCAAGAAATGAGCTAGAATCATCTTATTCCTTTCACACCCTGGAGAACTATGGTCCAGATACATTGAGAACCACTAAGGCAGCAACTATCTTCCCTTAGAAATACGGCTCTCTGAACCCCAAGGTCAAATTCCAGGCTTCCAAAGAGTACAAACAGAAATCTACACAAGTAGGTCTTCCGGGTGAGCTCTTAAAGACGAGCCTGCCTTTTGCTCTCTGTTAATGCATGGCTTTTATGAGCCCAGTAGTGTATCACTCTCATTACATGTTTATTATGCTGGCCTTTTTACGGATGGAGGTAGAGCTATACATACACAGGTCCAAGAGCCAGGGTTAGAAAACCACTTAAATTGAAAGCTGCTTGTGCTGGGCTTCCCCCCGGTTACTCTCTTTCCTTACTTTCTCCACTGGTGTTCTGGAGGGGAAAAAAAACCCACCTAAACCAAACCCCAAATGATTTTCCAAACCATATCTGTGATCTGCTTCTGGAGTTGTGTTGTAATGCCATGGCCTCCACACTGGATCTTTTATGTCCACAATATCGATTTGTAATAAACAGAACATAAGGGAGTCCGTAACAGGCAAACCAAAGAGCCGTCCAATCCTGTATATTGCTTACAACTGAGGCCAGTGGCCCAGAAATGGTGTAGGAACATGACAGTCAGATACCAATGCTTCTCCAGAACAGAGCCCCAGCAGACCTACTCAAGGGCCTCAGCTATCTATAAAACCAAGACTTAATACGACTTCCCATTCCCATTCCATTGCATTCTCACAAAACGTATGGCCATACCAGGGAATGTATACTTTTTGGTTCTTCTCCAAAGTGTTCTGTGCCATTTTCAGAGTATGTAAACACTGAAATAAAGAAAGCACACGACACGTTAGGGGTAGTTTAAGACTCTTCACCTCATCAGGATAGCTTTCATTGTGTTAATCTGTTCCCTTTCCCCCTTAATTGCCCTGATCCCTTGTGCTCTTCTCTGAGCCATTCTACACCCCCAACAAAACCACACACACCACTGGCATGCAGCACAGAATAATCTGTCCTGAAGAATTTCCAATTATAACATTTTGATCAGGTCAACAGACACAAGTACAGCTCTGGGAGTAGAACCTAGGTCCCCTGACTGCATTGATAACTGAAGTCCATCAGCCTCTTCCTCCCACTGAACGCTGGATTTCCATGTTTAGGACAAGCAGCATTTCTATTTAAAAGCACCTGCAAATATGTCACTATAAATGACAACTTTGAAGTTTCATGAGTGAAATTGTGAGGTTTCTTGATAGTGTCTAGATGTTGAACAAACATAGAGTTCTCGTAACAAAGAGCCGAAACAGCAGCAACAGCATGCACAAGATCTTGTGCAAAGTAATACGTACCCATGAGCACACACAAACACATATTCTCTGATAAAATGCAGCAATATTGTGGTTGTAAAGACCACAATATGTGAAGACAGCATGTGAGCTGGTATCTGCAGCCATCAACCTGAAAATGCCCCACACTGTGTCCGTTCACGTGGTCTGACCGCACTGACCTGGGGCCTCAATCTGTATCTATGAAGTCCTTTTGTAGAGAGACCTGGCCCTGCAAACTGTCAAACTGCCATCAGTACCAGAGGGAAAACCCTAAACCCAAAATTAATGTCTTTTTATCTCCTAGTATAGGGGTGGATGTATACCTGACATCTGTAGAAAGGGGTGTAAAATGCTGCTGTTGTAAGCTGTACTCAAGTGGCTGCTTGATTTTTTGTGTCCAGAGGAAGAGAAGTTATGGAGACAAATAGAAAAAGTTAATAATGAATTTGGGTAGCCAGGAACATTTTGGACTCGCAGAAAGTCATTCACCAGACAAAAGCAGCACTTCAGCACCATGTTTGCAGTGATTTCTGCTTGGTGACAGAAAATAAAGCTGAAAGCTAATGTATTATGTACATTATGAGGGTAATGTACAGCCTCATAAGCTGTGGAGCTAACCCAGAAGTTGGAAAGGGAGCAAAAATATATCCGGAGTTTGTAAGAAAGACATCCCATAGTTCACTTGAGGGGAAAGTGCTCAAATCCCTGTTGATAACAGATTCATACATGTCACTTGAATCACATTTTGGCTTGCGGGACTTCTGCTACAGATGGCAATTCACAGCAGTGAAGGAGTATTACTGCCTTAGAGGAGGCTGAAGGGCTGGAAATCAGGTATGCCACCTTACAGTTGTAAACTAGGAAGCCATGCTTCATTTTCTGAATGAAAAAGCCTCCCTTTGAAGTCGCTGTCAGAGCAGTCTGCAGGAGCGATTACATGGCCACACGTGCTGGGCTCTTTCACCCCTCTGCGGGCTGCGTCTTTTCCATTCTTTGCCTTCCAGGAAAGAGGCTCGAAAGTAAATTTCCCTAAAAATCTTATTTGCAGAGGATGCTTTTTTAATTAAAAAGGAGAAAAGCGGAGCCGAGTCAATTCTCCAAGGCACTGCTGTGGCCTGCTGGAGGGGCAGGGGACAGCTGAGGCAAATGGAGTGGAGAATCACCCTGCAATGACACATTCGATGTACTTTCTTTAATGTTTAATCTCTGTTCAGCTCATGGTCTCTGGCACTTACTGAATGCCATATGGGTATGTAGTCCACTCTCTGCACAACAAAAATCCATTTCTTTTCACGTTTCCTTGCCCAAGCAGCAGCCAAAAAAAAAAAAGGCAAAGAAAAAGGAAGGATTTTTCCTGCGTGAGGAGGATTTTGCCATTTCCACTGCTTGGGCAAACAGTGCAGGCACCTTATTAAAAACCTACCGAGAGGAAAGTTTTGGAGTGACTGATGCATAATTTATACCCTGAGCCTCTGAAGGATGGATTGTGAAAAAGTCAGTGCTGATCAAAGGAATCACTAATGTGCCGCGGAAGTTATTTGGAGGTTTGGCACATACTGAGTTTTTAAACTAATCTCTATGCGTAAGTTCCTTGAATGCCTCTCAATGCATTCGGTGAATTGAGATCTCCAAGAAAACAGTTTCTTTGGGTGACAGAAACGAAACTACCGATTGACAGTGAAATGAAAAGTTATCCGGAAGCTCAGACAGGGTCAAATTAATCTCGGGTGGGCAGGATTAAACAACGTGAAGCAGCCTGAATTCTTTAACCAGGTCAGGTCAACTCACACTGGCAAAACAGAAAACCCAAATGTACTGTAGGAGAAAGCAGGTAACATAGATGGTATATTCACAAAGTGAGAGGGAGAAAATGACTGAACACAGTGAGAAGTGATAGGACCAGGTGGGGAGGAAAGGGATAAAGGGAAATAGATAAAATGGGAATGGACAGTTGAAGCTGTCACTTTACCTACTTGCATTGCTAGCAGCAGGTAAGGGGCACTGAGGATGCTATGAAGAAGAAAGGGATGCTCACGGTGATTTATTCTGGTAGTGTATGAGATACACGGTAAACCATCAGAGCAACTTCTTTAGCAGCCCCTGAGACTTAGCAAAGCAGCCTTCAGGTGCTGCCAGAGAAGTTGCTCTGATGGTTTGGACCTGAAGTTTTGCCTGGTGTCCCAAACCCTTCTGCACTTATTTCTTCAATCACTGAATTCAAGAACACTGTCACAAACACCAGTTTCATTGACTAAGACTCCATTACTAAGCTCTCTATGGGTATGATGGCCTTGAAACCCATCACACCAATGATGTAAAAACATTACTCTTGTACTGCAAAGAAGACAAAGAAATTAGGCTATTAATATTACTGAGCACATACTGTATCTGCTCTGAGCTGCAATTAAGATCAGGATTCATTGTGTTCAATATTTCACAGACATATTAATATTATGACTCATTTCTTGTCCCAAAGAGGTTATGGTATACAAAGACATATAAACAAGTCCAACATATGGAAAAGAAAGAATTGGTTTTGTTCCACTTAGCCAATGTGGAACTGAGGCATGTTAAGCCATTAGTCTACATCCATGCTCCTGAAGCGTGGGAGAGAGAAAATGAACCTGAACCTTGGCCAGTGTCAGGTCTGGACACAAAAACTTAAGAAAATGGTGGCTTGGATTTCATTTGAATGGCAAAAAGCATTCCACAAATTCTTGCACCAACTTCATCCCCCACTCAACTCCCCCCACTGAAAGCCAGAATGCTGCTAAACCCCCATCTGGAACAGGTTATATGCAGGCCTATGCATCTGAAGATGCTCTCCTGGCCTGGCAGCACTCACCGCTGTTGCTGCGCTTCCTGCTTATGTCAAGGGTGCCTGCAGAGCTACCGCCTTCCTCAGGAACCTCTGCCAGGTCAGCCGTCTGCAGGGACAGAAAGAGCAAATGAGATGGGATGAGCCAGAAGTGGGTGCTGAGGAGACAGAAGACCACAGAAGAGCCTTTGGGGAATGCAGTAGTTAGGTGTTATCAGAGCAGAGCAAGTCAGCCTGACGGGACTGCAGAAAACATTGTACCTGGCGGTGCACAACAAATACCTACTTCACAGGGAGCAGCGAAAGCCCAGAAAGAACTCCAGACCAAACTGACAGCCTGGAGCACAGAAGATTTCTGCAGTATAAAGTGAAATGAAAATTAAGGAACAAAGGATTATGTTAAACTATGTGGTTCTCCGTAAAAAATAGGAGCTTGGGGGGATTTGTAGATCCTGCAGGTATACTAAATAGCTATCTACCAAGGAGACTGGACATTAATTGAAATTACTATTAATTTATGAACCCTGAATCCATTATTCAGTAAAATAACTGCAATGTATTGATTTTAGTTCTGTTAACATGCTGTGAAAGAAGGAGCTGGAGTGTGATGGAGTTGGTGAAGTCAGTCTTTAAATATCTGCCCTCACGTTCTTTTTAAACAGTCATTTGGTCGGTATGGTTAGGGAAAAATGAAACCCAAGTGCTGTTAGAATTACTGTGATTTCTTATTTGCACCATACTAATGTCAACCATGGTTAGGGACCCATTGTTCTAGAGTGTAGGAAAACATGGGATGATATAATCTCAAGCCTTAGAAGTGTACTCCACATAAGGCGCTGGATTACTTGGTTGGGTAGTCAGCTTCTCCATCTATAGCCTGACAGGAACCAGGAGCTGCCCCAAACAACTCTGAATCTGACCTTATGGAACTTCAGTTTCTGAGCTTTCCATGCAGAATCGCAGAATCATAGAATAGTTAGGGTTGGAAAGGACCTTAAGATCATCCAGTTCCAACCCCCCTGCCATGGGCAGGGACACCTCCCACTAAACCATATTTGACTTCTTTTGGGTAAAACATCTTTGATAACTGTAAAAAACCCAAATGCTGAACTTGAGTCAGGTGCTCTCTCTAATCTGAAAAACTGAACCCTGATGCTCTCCCAGGCTTTGCTTGATTCTTGTTCGTAGGACTGTAAGACACATGGAAGGATGTAAGTTCAGTTTTCCATGACACTTTGCAATTGTACTATACACAAAGGCTCTGTCTATTGCTTTGCAGACCTTTGCCTTCTTACAGGAAGAGAAGCCAAATGAGGACCATTCACTGCTTTTGTTCGGGGAGCACAAAATCTGAGTTGCTTTAGAGATTTTGGTGGGGTTTTTGGGTTTTTTGAAACAAACCCAAAACCAGTTGCTGGACTTGCTGTCAACCAATGTTGACAACAAGTAAAACAAGGCTGCTTTAGAAAGTACTTTGACAATTTCATTTTCCACATCTAGTACATTCCCAGCTACTTCTAAATCCAAGGATACAAACGAACAAAGAGGTTAAAAGTAGATTTATGCCTTAGGTATCCTGTGGTTATGTTGCTTCCCCTGCTATTTTAAGAGCCTTCTACTTTATTGCTCTGTTCTGCCTTGCTTTTAGACTCAGCCTTTTGGAGCAGGTCATGTTTCTCTTGCATCTTGCGCAAATGGGTCACCCTAGATGAGAAGGCACTGCAATAGCAATGAGTGCAATATGCAATAGCATGGAGACAGTGTAGAGCTTATCTAGGGAATTCTAGTTGCAGGGTGGAGAAGAGAAACCTGCTTTGATGAAATAGCAAGTGCCAGCTACTTTCCAGCTCATTGCTATGGCATGTTCCTCATTCTTCATAGACTATCTTCATAATTGCATGATTGCTGATAATTAGCTTCATATTTTGTTGGGTACTACTGTATATGGGATGTTCAGTGACTGCCTCTTCAGTACATACCTCATTCAAAACCTCCTGAAGAAACTTCAGTTGCCTGTAATGATTTTACAGCCAAGAGCTCTGTGACAAATGGTCTAATAGAAATGATAGAGGTACAAAGCTGCTTTTGAGAGGAGCTGAGCTACGAAATGCTAACAAGAACTGGAATCACGTTTACATCACCTCGAGTGACTTTCTGTGTAAATGTGGGCTGCAGCAGCACAGTTTTAAGGAAGCAGTAGGTAGTAAATCTGGAGCATATGGCCACTTTCCTTTATGGGAAATGTAGAATCCGGGCTGAAAAATCACAGTGGGTGCATCCACACTGCTCCCTCATGTTAAAAATACCATGGCTAGCTCTCTACTCTGCCTAGAGTCATGAACTGCAGTCCTGGAAGCTTTATGGCTGTAGAGGCAAGGCATGCTGCAGAGCCTCTGCGCTGCTGTGAGCCTCACATGGCTGCTTCTGCTTGGAGAGGAGTGAAGCAACACAGAAATGAGGACCACTGGGGAAAGAGCTCAGTACCTGTGTTATTAACTGCACATGTGCTGCTAGCTCATGTGCTCTGGTGCATGTTTACCTCTGCTCTAAGGGCTCTGTGTCATGTCCCTGCTGTGGTCGCTGGTCAGTGCCTGCAACTGGGTCACACATTGCAGTTGTAAAGACCCATCACTTGGATCAGGCTTGTGTGTGCCCCTGGTTGTCTCAATCCACAAGCTTGCACTGGCACAAGCTATGGTTGCACACGTCTGTTTATTCAGTTCTCTAACGTTCTCTATTTTCTGTATGCTGACACGTGCTATATTCTCTCTCAGCCTCAATACCCTGGAGAAATCCCTTGCATTCCTCATTCCTCCACCCACACCCCACCTAGATGTGATCAGCTCCCCAGGGCAAGCTGACGCAGCATTCGCCGTTTCTACGCTGGAGTTGTCATTCATAATTCAACAGAACTCTTTATGGATTTAGAAAGCAATAATTACATTTGTAGAACTCCTTTTGCAAAGCAAATTAAATAACTGAAAGAAATGGAACCACAGTGAGAGAGGTGGTTGTGTTATTTTGGGCTTTAAAGAAGAATGGCAATTACAAAACCTCTGTTAAGGCACAAACAAGGGTGGATAAAGGACATGTCGTTCAATAACTTCCTTGCAGATTTCACTTAGTTCTTGTTGAAGTTTGTTTTCTTTCCCATTTGACACAAATGGATGTGTGTTTAGTGGCCACCTATACCACCTAATGTTAAAATTCAGTGAGCTTACATTGAAGCGCCAGGAAGATGTTTTACCAAACATAAACAGAAATTAGTACAACTTCAAATCAAACGTATAAGTGCTCTGAGGCTTGGACACCAAGTGTCATTATGTCTCTGTGCCTTATGGGTTTTATTCTGAGGTGAGTGTGGGACAGATTGTCAGATAATGTGGGTCTGAGTTTTAGATATGACAATCAGCTTCAGCCTCCAGTGTATTCAGGGGTGATTATGAAAGGTAAACGCCCATCATCAGCCACAGGCAGTATGCATCTACTCCAGCATGACAGTTAAATCCCACTTTTACACAGATATGCATAATCAAAAGAACACAATTCCCTTTTCCAATCTGTCCAAAAAGATTATTCATTTAATTTCTATTTTCCCCTTTTTCTCAGGAGTCGTCTAAATGATATTTCAAGCCGGAGTTTGCAAACGTAATATGATTTCTGGTCTCATTTTGGAAGCTCAGTGTGAGATTAGTGTTTTCCAGTTTGAAATACAAGCTCTGTGAACTCCGATGCAAACTCCTGTGGGTGAATATCTGCTGCTCCTCCGGAAAGAAGATGGAACAAAGATGTGGGATACTTACAGAATTTCTGTTTGGAGACTCAGACCCACTTCCAGAGCTGCCCTTTTTGGTTTTCTGGGCTAAGGAGGTCCCAAAGCGGAGAGTTTCATACACAGGATCAACCTTATTTCCACAGGCTGCAACAGAAGGAGCAAAACATGCATCAGTCCCTTGGAGATAGTCCTGGTCATGCTCCTGCTCCACTTGGAGAAATACCTGCCCATACCAGCATGCTGGGGTGTATGCTTAGACATGAGCTGACAGATTATCCTGATACAAAGTGTTGGATAAACCTGGTGGAACTGGCTTTTGCTATGGATTTCCTGCTGCCTCTCTTCTGCCATAAAGATCATCCTCCTCTCACACAGGCTCTTCAGGTCCTGGCCATTGCCTTGTCTCTCTTCACCTGCCATCCCTCTTCTCTAACCACCACTGATGCTGCCTACACCGAGGTAAAGAAGACAAAGTGCCAGTGACTCCCATCCATGTTTCCTCTCTGTTCCCACCACTGACCTCTTGGATTGCTGTCAACAGTAGATGCTTAAAGGGAAAAGCCCTGTATGGATCCTGAGCATCCTTGTGCTATGGGTGGACCAACTCCTCCATCCATCTGCTTTCAGCGCTCCTATTTGGCTAATGCGGATAAAGAGCATAGCCTGGATATTCCTTTAAAGACATTGACATCCCCACTGTGGGACCATGAGGTCTGAAGGAAGGCATGAGTAGGTACCTGCTGTTGGGAATGTGCTCCAAGTTGCTCAGCTGAGCCTACGAGTAACTAGAAAGGCCGCCAGTCCCCACTGGTGTATGTCTGTTCAGTTCTCAATGCCACTGTCCCTCATAACTGCCTTTAAAAGTCATTTCCCATGGCAGAGAAATGGATGTCTTCAATTAGCACAAA
Source organism: Psilopsiagon aurifrons (assembly GCA_025447955.1). Lineage (NCBI taxonomy): Eukaryota > Metazoa > Chordata > Aves > Psittaciformes > Psittacidae > Psilopsiagon > Psilopsiagon aurifrons. The sequence goes on along the minus strand of JAOEHY010037383.1, from coordinate 40,186 downwards.
CAAATTCAGTTAAAATTCTTTTCTATATACATATAGTCCTCAGCCTGCTTTGTGTTACAAAGCAGTAGACATGTACAATACATTACATATGTAGCACTGTGTAGAAGGAGGGAAATTTTGCTCAATATACTGAGAAAACGCATGGGATTTTGAGCTTTGATAAGAGCAAAGCACACTTGAGTTTTAGCCAGACTTTGTTCAAAACGTTTCTATTATTTCTGATAAAAATGACAATATTTTTTAGAAAGAAACCGAGATGAAATCCATTTAATTCTTTAATTTAAACCCCCTTATTTTTAAACTGCTGAAAACAACAAAGCAAATGCCTCAGAGACGTAATTGTAAGCGGACTGCCTAGTTTTGCCTTTCATGTTCTGTACTGCCAGCCCTGCCTGGTCAGGGAACTGGGGGCAGAAATACTTCCTAGAACGAACTCAACTTCTCCATTTCAGAATGTTTCTTTTCAGGAGCTTGGTATCACAGTGGGCAAAATCTGGTCTCTGCAATGCTCAGGCGGTGTGTAGACACCGTTAGTAAGGAAAAACATGAGGAAAGTAAGAGGTGTGGAGAGAATCAGACAGGAACCGAGCAGCGTCCCTCAAAAGCCAGACCAGTGGTTTGAATGCCTCCTGCTGTTTCGCTCTCTCTTTTACCTGGTTCTTCCCAGCTCAGGCCTTCACCAGTGTTTCCTCCCTTATGAGTTCTGACCTTGATCTCAGCTAGTGCTTGTTATAAACAGGGTGATTGCTATGAGGTTGTATGTATGGGGGGTTGAGTGAAACGCACAATAAACACACCCTCTCCTCTTTCAGCTTTGTATCTTTGAAGTGGTCCTTTCCTGAGATGGCAGAAGGACATCCAGTCACTGAAAGGAGCTGGAAGGCTGCTGAGGGTAAGTACCATGGCTGGAAGTCTGCTGCTGCTGCTGCTGCAGAGCACTGCCCAAGGGAGACTGAACGGAAAAGCAATCAAAACCTACCAATAGGCATCACTTCTTTGATGCAGCCAAACTGTTCATGAATGAGTAGTGGTGAACTGTAGTACCGTCGAAATCCCTTTGGCTGGAGGGAGAGAAAGCAAAGACAAGTGAAGTGCATTGCTCCCCTGATCCACGCAGTAGAAATAACCTCAGCTCCTCCTCTAATGACATAACAGTGTGGTGAGGCTGGAAAAATACCTCCTGCCATTGACTCACCATAGGGTTTAGAGATCAGGGATTAATTAGATTTATTCCCTGGAAAAAAAAAACCAAACAATTTCCCTTAGTTATGTGGAAGGAGGGGCTCATTTTCAGCTCCTCATTTTCTTTTGTCTTACACAAAAGCAGCACTAATCAACTGCAGCAGAAATGCTGAATCGTTCCAGGTTCTGGGATGTTCCCCCTCTCCCTCTCTCTTTATATAGTGTGAATTGCATTGTTTTGCATTTGCTAAACATGCGACTACCCTTCCCTGCCCTAACACCAAATCCTCACGTTCCCACGTAGGCACTGTGAAACCCAAGGAATTTGAGCCTTTCTATGGATCTTTCTGAGGTTTGCCGCCGACTGACTGCAGCTTCCACTGCCTTTTTGTCTTGTAAGGACAAAAAACTTCCCAAGTTGTCCCAGATATCCCCTCAATGCCCTTTTGTAGAGAAATGCACTGTAGCAACTGAAGCTATACTATCAAAGACCACAATATGGCAAATAACTGGGCCCTATACCACTCCTAAAACAATTCTGAGAAGGTTAAACATTTCCTGTTACCTATTTACTATCTCAGCTAGCAAACACCTCAGGAAAAGGCTGAGGACCCAAAATGAAGGTGCTAACATCTAAGACCTTGGAAAGACCCTTCAAGGTAATAGGGATTCACAAATGGTCTCTCAGATTTTTAGTCTTCACAGGCTCAAGAACTTCCAGTCACAGTGAGAAGTGGAAAAGCCCCATGGAGATGTTCATATCTGCCACATCCTACGTTCAGTATACATTAAAAATGATAGGCAACTAGTTCTTTTGCTAATGAGCTGCGGTACAGATTAAGAAGGAATGAGGAGTCTGATAAACTTGGTTTCTTTGAGTAATAAATTCCAGATCCATGGTTTGCCCCTAGACTAGATTCAGACATAACATGAGCCCACAAGAATCCAGTAGCTTTGCTGGATGGCTTCCTGATGTCAATTTGACCTCCACTTTTCTGCTGTTGAAAACTAATGACCACAAATAAGTAATGTGATTTAATATTTGGCTTGCAATGGCACCATTCAGCTTTTCACAGACCAACTTCCTATATCCGAAAGCCTCACACTAGGGCTATGATTATGGTTTAAATGCATAAAGATTTGCCTCACGTGTATGAACAACAATAGCTTTTACTGAATGCTCCTGGAGAGAAAAGATCTTTCCAGTGAAAGGGAGGTTTCCTGACTTTTGAAGTCAAGACTTGCGTTTATTTTTCATGACTTAACACAGCGAAACTGCTTGGGTTTAGCTCATGTTTGTCTCAGGTACCTTCAGGTTGCAGCAAACCTGAGAATGTGTGAAATATGAATACGTCTATTCAGTTTTGATATTCTAAATGGTCCTTTTTCCAAGTCCTTTTCCAAAAGAACTGTATTCCCATTAGAGACATCAAGCTGGGTTAGAATTGTCTCACACACAATGTCCTGCCTTCGCCAGTAATGAGAATTTGCTGCTCAGAGGTGAGCTGGGCACAGGTCCATATGGGAGGAAGCCTCCTCCCAGCCTCTCTTACTGAGAGATTGCTTCAAACTCTGTAGTGTCCCACAGTGAAATAGCCTTTGGTTTTCTCTTTAAGATGAATTTTGGGTTTTCTTCAAGCCCTAACAGGGGAAAAAACAATAAAACATAATCTGAGGGACTTTTCATGAAAATCCATTGGAATATTTTCACCGATTTCTAGCATTCCGTGTGAGATTTACACTTGTCATGGTTTAAGCCCAGCTGTAAATCAGCCACACAGTTTGCTAGCTTCCCCTCACCCCGCTCCTGGAGGGATGGGGAGGAGAATGGAAAGAATGTACCTCCCACGGGTTGAGATAAGAACAGTTCAGTAACTGAGGACTGCTCAACCACTGCTGCTGCCACCAATAATGATAATGATAAGGGAAATAATAAGGGAAGAGAATACAGCCGCTCACCACCCGCCGACCCATACCCAGCCTGACCCGAGCAGTGAACTAACTCTTCTGGGTCCCTGCCCTCCGTTTTTACAACCTGGGCACGCCGTGCTATGGTATGGAATACCTCTTTGGTCAGTTTGGGTCAGGTGTCCTGTCTCTGTTTCCTCCCGGCTTCCCCTCCTCCCTGGCAGAGCATGAGGCTCCAAAAGCCCTTGGCCAGAGCAAACATTACTGAGCAGCAACTAAAACCAACGTGTTATCAGTGCTGTTCCCAGGCTGAAAGTCAAAACCACAGCACTGCAGCAGCTACCAAGAAGGAGAAAAATGACTGCTACTGCTGAACTCAGGACAGCACTACACACAGCACAGTTTGAACCAAGGGAATTAATTCTGTTATTTAGCTAAATTTGGATTACGGAACTGCATTTTCACGTTCACAAACAGACCAGACTTGTGTTTCATTTTGGTTCAGGTTTACGAATAACAGCAATTACCCAAATTGATACTGCGGTGACCATCTGGCTTTGCTTCCCTCTCTTCAGTAAAGTCACCTGGGGTCAGTTTGCTCACACACCAGCTCAACGCCAGCCGGGAGGTCAGGAGCACAGTCAGTAGCGCTCCGCCCTGCACTTACCAGCTTGCCCATGCAGCGCTGTTGTCCAATGCTGTCCGCACACTTGTGGTGGATGCTCATCTTACAAGCCTTGCAGCGCAGTCCGTGCTTTGCGGTTGTCCCTGTGAAATGCAGGGAAATGATTTATTCAGACAAAATCAATAGTTTCCATGCATTTAATGAATGACCTGAAAGAACTGACAGGGAGGTCACTTACAGTACAGTAAATATCAACAGCACTATTCACCTCACCTGTTTTTCTTAGTATACATTTATACACACATTTTCCTTACAGCCTATTTTAGGCATTTCTCCCCCAGGCTCTTTCCTAGGCTGTTATCGCCTTTACAGGTATATATCAGATGATGCTCTGCTGTATGAGAGTCTTATCTGTGATGTCTCTACCTCATAAACACCAAGCAAAATCCCTTTGCTGTTTTGAAAGGGCTTGGCATGAGAGCTGTGCACGGCTGGAGGGAGCTGCTGAAGAAACACTCGGGTTCTGGAGCTGCCCTGAGGATCCAGGTCATCAGTGAAGGACCAGGTTCTGAGGTAGCTTCAGGGGTGTGGGAGATAAACTGGCTCCCTTACCAGTGCTCACAGATTCACCCAGGGGTTCCAGCTCTCACCATCCTGGACCAGTGCTCAAAGGCTGCAGAAAGGGCTCCTCACATGTCCCTGTGTGGTATCATGGGTCTGACCTTGCTCTGGTTCACTGGCAGTGGAAAAGACCAGTATCACAGGTAACGTAGCTCCAGGAGAAATTTTGCCACACAGAAGCAGGCTTCTCCCACTTGAGCAAATGTAGTTCTGCATTATCTTCAACAGGGACCTACTTCCAAATGACAGAGCCAAGTCTGTTTGCTTCCAGGCAGGAACAGTCATTCATATTCGTACACCTGTACGACTTCCTAAACTATGCAGAAGCAGTTAAACTGCAAGAACTCTTTTATCCCTACAGGACTGTATAAATGCAATGTGTAAGCAGCATGTCAGTTCATTATCATCTACTGTGAGAGTAAGAAACAACGTAGTAGAAAAACCTCTAAAAAAACTCTTGACATTTTAACCCACCCTCATTAGTCAGGCATGATATTAGTCAGAGGGATGCTGCATCGGAAAGTACTCATGTAGCTCTTGGTTATTTGAGTAGTCAATGCCATGTACGTGCTGCTCACTTTATTTAGTGAAACCCTGGGTCTGAAAGAAGCACTTCAGGGAAGGTCTCACCAAGGTGCTGACAAAACCCAAGCCTTGAGAGCTTTCAGTGGTAGAGATCCCTGAGGTGGTCACTTTGAAGCCAGATAAAGCCAGGCTGGAGGAGCTGGGGGAGGTAGCAGCGAGCAAAGCTCAGATGTTCCACCTGCAGGACAGGGAACTGACATCCTCCCCTCCTTCCTACTGAGACTGCTGGAGAGATGGGGAATGGATGTGCTGAGTGTGGGGTACACCCCAGGGACTTGCACAGAGTGGGGGCAGTGCCTACTCCCAGCTTGTTGCCTACTTGGTTCTTCTCAGCCCCTTTTTGATATGTGCAAAGGCCTACCCTCATTCCTGGGGTATTTTCCCTGGTAAACACAGGATTTACTAGAAGAACACATCCCTGTGGGTTTTGATTGGGTTTTTTCCTGTGTGATTGCACTTGCATTATTGTGCTGGTTTTCAGTTAGTTTCTTTTCAACAGCACATGCTCAAAGCAATACTGATGGCTGTGGCTTTGTGCTTTTATGACGGATGATGAATGCTGAATCACCTTTTCTGATGGACAACAGCTGACACAGTGAGAAAACAGGGCTTCCTCCACAGCTTTTTTAATTATATTTATAAGCTGGAATGAAAGGAGAAGTAAATGGCATCGTGCTTTGCCTACACAACATGTATTTAGTGTCAGTGTCTAGACTGGGTCATGCTGGTCTGTACTGACATAACTCTTACCTGCGGCGTTACTAAGATACTCCTGAGATTCACCTGAAAAGAGAGTCAGTCTCATAGACCTTTCTACTCGCTGTGTTTCACTCTTCCAGCCACTTCAGTGTTAACGTTACCAGGGGTGTATTTGTCCTTACGTGTTATAACCATGTGATCACAGGAGATATACACATTTGTCTAGATAAATGTGCACCCGGATGATGTGCAAAATGAATGCAAAGTATCCGTTCTGCTTTCAAAAACCAAGAGGCAGCTTCTCCAGAACAGAAACCTGCGCTCATGTGAAAATCAGCAAGACAGTAAATGACAAAAAGAGCAGCAGTATATTTCTATTGCTGAATGTCATTTGTTACCAGTGGGCAGGTAAGTAGGGGCTTCAAAGAGAGGTAAAGTGTTTCAGGCACACTCCCGAGCCTACAAGAAGCCTTTGTAAATGAAAATGAAATTGCCTATAACTACCAAAAGCTTCAATCTTTAATTCATTGTCATTTTTAAGTACTTGGTTTACTGTGGGATTAAGCAGCTTGGAAATAATTTGCATATATCTCCCTGCCTCCCACTGAGGAACAACTAAAGGGTTTAAAGAAGCAGCATTTATTCTGTATTTACACTTAACTACCATATCCCCAAGCTCTGGAAATGGCATTTCTACAAGACAGATTTTCATTTTTCCCCAGGATCATTCTTTCTTCTTCAATTTCTGATCTCAATCTCACTAAATCAAACCTCCCCAGAGAACCATAGCCAAGCTATTTCAAAACTGCATACCAGAGATTAGACAACTACATATTGGCAATGCATCAGACCCAGAAGTTCCTGAGATTCAGAACTGAGGCACAGCCACAGCCCACATTGCAAAGAACAGATCCACATTCTGTATAGGTGCAAATGAGACCAGGGTTTGACCTTCTGCATCAGTTTTCATCCTCCCATGTAAGCAAGCTTTTTGACTTCGCAGTTGCCTGAGTGGGGCTCGTTTTGGAAGGCATCCTGGTAGTTTGAAATGGGGGAAAAAGCTGACAGAACAGCGTTTCACTGCATGCAAATGAGGAAATTTCATGTCAAGATACCTGACTAGCTCTTAATAAACTTAAAAATGAGGTTCTTCTACAGCCATTTTCTTCAGATACCAGCTAATGCACCCAGACGCTTGGCCCTGGAAGGACACAGCATTTTGAGAAGCAGGTCATGTTTAATAATGCCTCACTAGAAATACCCGATGACTGGGTCAGCTCCCATTTGAATACCCAAACCAGCAGCTAGGTTTTCCAGGGCAGCCATGGAAAATTGAATCTTAAACTGTTCTGATAATCTGACCTCAAATACCACCAAAAGGACTCATTGCATCACTTCTGTAAAGCTAAGCTTTCTTTGGAGGAAGCCTAAATGGAAACAGAACACCTCAATATAGGTGGATGGAAAGATCTAGAGAGACAGAGGAGACAGAGGAGAATTTAATCCTAAGTCTTTATGTCTGTCTTTCCTATAAAAGTAATTTAGTAACCACGCTGCATTTCAGGAAAGTGACATTTATCCTAAGGAATGCAAATGAGAATAATATTTGTCTCACACACGCACAGATTGAACCTTTATCATCCTCTGGGTCAGCCCGGCTATGGCTGCAGCACAGTTGGCTGCTTTCTGCCTGTTTTAAGGCTCAACGTAAGATTAATAGCTAGAGGTGGATAACAAGCCCTACAGCCAGGAGAAATGTGAAAGAACACTGCAGATGTTGGTAACAACATGACAGCATGCTGCCTGTATAGAGATAATTATATTATATTAAAGTGAGAAAAAATAAAAAGAGGAAAAAATGATTCCAGTCGGTAAAAGAGAGAAAGGAGAAGGCAAAGAGATATGGAGAGAGATTGTCACCTCCAGCTAATCCAGCTATGACCCAGCAACTATTTTTTAGCGCTCCAGCTAAGAGGAACATGCCAGTCAGAAATTGTTTTGATTTAAAACTTACATAAATAAATGCATTTAAAATTACATATTTTCCATAGAACTTTAACTTCTGCTGTGGGAGGCTGATAAAAATAATGAGTGCCTTGCCCCTTTCTCCCCAAGCACATTTGCAATTGTCACCAGAAAGCTGTTTCCATGCCAGAACTGGTGGGAAAAGGAGAATTCTAAGCAAGCTGGGGCCAGAATTGTAGCAGGGAAAGGTTTTGAATGTCACCTTAGAAGGAGAAAGAAGAGTTCCTGAAATGGCACTGGTGCCCCTGTAGTCACCTCCAAGCCTTGGCACGACCTCCTGTCCCATCCCCTTCTTCACTTTTAATTGACTGGTTTTGCACAAAATCTCTGATGCTCAAAGGGAGATTGGTTTTAAAACTCCTCTATGGCTATTTCCTGCCCCTAGAGCTGGCGGCTGCTGGGCAACTGCTCACCCTCTCCCATCGCCTGCTCTGCCTCGGTTGAGAGCTGTGGGTAGACCAGAGAACGGCACTTTCTCTGCAGAACATCCACCCCTTTAAAGTCAACACTCTTGAGCCTCATTCCCTCAAATCATTAGGTTTGTAAGGATGAGCTGGGCATCCCTTTGCATGACCTTCTTTGGCCTCCTGCCGCCTTGGAACCAGCAACTGGGACTTGACTGATACACAAATATTCACCTCACGTGAAACTACCAGCACTATTACCAACCCTCCCATCATGCTTTCCACTCCTAAATACAGGACTGAAAGGACTGTTTGAAAAAGTAATAAAAAGATGACATAATTCTGTGGTCTGTTCTGTGTTGTCCCTAAATGGCCCCCAGAGAAATGTATTATGGTAGCCCTTGCCACTGTCATTTTGATGACTCTAAAGGATCAATTTTCCTTTTCTAAGAGATGAAACTGCGCTTCATGGGTACCTTCTCTTTTGACCTGACAAGGCAGTCATTTGAACACTAGGCAAAGGCACTCTGTGCGGGCATAGCTGATGCATAGGATGAAAAAGTTCAGAATGCACAGATAAAACTAGCAAAAATCTTATTTAGGCTTTTTTTTTAATGAATAATGGCAGCATGGGATTGACTTCAAGGGGTTACTCTTTAGTGGGATATGGTTTTGCATCGGTCTCCTTTTTTCCTACAGTTAAATCTGTGAGTTCAAAGCATACAGAGTTGTGGGTAAGTGAAAGCAGTAGCTCCTTGGGATAGGGGTACACTCTACAGAGACATCCAACAACACATGGGAACTAGAGCAGGAACTTCCCCTTTTGGGGCCAAACTGCCGGGTCTGGACCTGACACTTTGACCGATGGAGTGGCCCATTCCCCTGAGCCCACCCTGTACCAGTCTAAGCCAAATGGGGTGTGGGGAGAAGCTGGGACTTCTATATTTATGTTCTGTAGAACAGGACTTGATATCCAGCCATGGCAGCACTCCTGGCCAATGGATAAATGTTAGATTACTTGTCACTAAGAGGTGTGGGTCTGTGAGTGTCTACCCCACCCAGTTTCCCCATAATGATATCCAGTGTTTCAGCAGCAAAAAAAGTTGCCTTGTCTGTAGGCAGGCTACAAAACAGTGCATAAAATTAGAACTGACTTCCTAGTGACATAGATTTCTTTAGAAACGACATGCTGAGAAAAAACTGAGGCAGTAATAGGCAGGTTTTTCTTCAAGGCTGTTACAGAGAAGAAAAATATCCCTCCTAAAATAAAGTACTAACTTCATGGCTTTTAATCATACATAGCAGCAAGAGGAGATGCCTTTATTCCTCTTGCAAATCAACTCTGTAGCTCCTTGACAAAGAACTTCCAATGGTGCCAGACCTTCTATTATGTGGTTCAAGAACAATGAGACTTACTTAAAATGCAAATAAGCTTTTCCTGTCTCTGAGTGCAAAAGTGATTCTCATTCTTGATGTCTGGTGATCAGAAGAAGAAAAAATTGTCCACAAAAGGTTTTCTTGCAGGGCACTTTTCACATATTCAGCAGCTTTGCTATAAATGTCTGTCCCTGAAAGGAAATAACCACCTCCATACTTCTTAAATTATCATCTCAGGTCTTTGATCATCTAAATGTTAATTAAGATGCTGGAACGCCATGATAAGCAAACTAACATCTAGATATTATCGAAAGAAACAGTCCCAGTCCTCTAAAAAAACAAACAAGATAAATCATATTTAACCTTCTTTGCTCTAAACACACCCTGATATCTCAATACCTACTTCTCAAGACAACTGTCTACACTACTGAGCCTGTGCACTGTGTGCATTGCTGAGAAGGAAAATAGCTCAAAGAAGATACGCATGTGCTTACCCTTGCTCCCATGATTGCCTATGGGAGGTGGCGGTGAATTTCCCCAGAGATGACGGTAGTACCAAGGCTGAACTGAACATGGAGAAACTAAAACTGGTGCCATGTCCCAGAGGAGGACAAGCAGAGATCAGTGGCTGATCTTGGCCTCAGTAATGTTAGTAAACGCAGTGCGTTCAAGAACTTCTTAAGAAGATGGAGAAACTCAGATTGCAAACAAGATCTCCATGTTGCAGGCTCAGATTATTTGTACCTGTGTTCTTGCATGTGTTGAAATGAAAAGCTTTTTGTGTGTGTGTGTTTTGAAATGCTTTGAAAAGCCAGTTGAATTTTGTAGAGCCATTTATATGTGCTGATCCTTCAAGGATGCTGTACCGTTAAGGAGAAGTTGGAAAACAAAAACAAACCCAGTCTCTGAACGAAAGCCATGCTGCAAATCGAAGAGCAGGACTCTAGTCTTGCTGAAAATGTGGGAGAAGACTTGTAGAACAAAAGAAGAGTCTGTCCTCAGCAATGGGATTTAATATCCTCTCTGATCTGCTAATGCACTTTTAACATCGCCTGTTGCTCACAGAGCTCCATCATCAATAGGCTTGAAATGAAAGGCTGCTATTGCTACATGAGAGGCACTATGAGAGTGCCAGAAGATTAACAATTAATTAGGACTATAAAAGGTTTACTTAAACAAACCCCAACCCTTCTATGTGAAGGGTCAATTGCTCTGTGGCTTTCTGCTGTTTCAAACTTACTGAGGTTTTTGGCTCTTTCTTCCCATAGCAAAAAACGCTCCCTCAACAGCACAACCTGTGTGAGTGGCAGCATGATTTGCTTGCACTAGAGATGATTCAGGGCACCACTGTGAGTAACTGGGCAGTTGTACCAGCTTGGTGGGATCAGTTTTCAGGGAGCTATTTTCACAGTTAGTCACAATGTGTTGCTTCTTTACATAATCTTACAATCACACTCTGTAACCGTGGTTTAGTTTTAGTTTCTCTTTCCACAGTGATTTTGAAAACAAGAAGTGAAATTGTAAATGTGAAAAACCACTCAAATGAAACCTTTCAGCCCAAGCTGAACCTTTGCAAATTTCTTTGGTTTTTTTCAGACACAGCTACTGATTTCAGTGAAATGCCACAAGCTGGGCAGAAACCCACTGCTGTTTACTACTGTCATCTGCCCAAAGGGGCAATCTCAGCTTTCAACCTGAGACAATTTGGTACTTGACACAGAGCAGCACTGGTCTAAAGCACACCTGCAAGTACGCTTCCACATGGCATCGATTATTGTTTAAATTGGATATAAGGAGGAAGTTCTTTACGGTAACGGTGGTGAGGCACTGGAATGGGTTGCTCAGGGAAGTTGTGAATGCTCCATCCCTGGCAGTGCTCAAGGCCAGGCTGGACATAGCATTGGGTGATACGGTTTAGTGGGAGGTGTCCCTGCCCAGGGCAGGGGGGTTGGAACTGGATGAGCTTAAGGTCCTTTCCAACCCTGACTATTCTATGATTCTTTAAATAAGAAAATCTTCTGTCAAATGGCTGTACAGAAGTTTCTCCAGTTCAGCAATGCAGAAAGAGTATTATGTGCTTGGGGGTAAAATTAAAACTTAGGCAGTTTAGAGAAGATTGCTGAAGTTGCATTTACTTGCATTCATATTACCTAAGCAGAAAGAGCATTCAATGTTCCATGTAAGCCGTAAAGATCATCACTTTCTGAGACATCCTTCTGTATTAAGAACAGCGACAAGCAACCGTGGGTAGGCATTCTACTCTACACAATGGCAATGCTCTGCTTCTTGCAAAAGCATTTCTGCTAATTGCCTCATTTTATAGTTTCTTCAACTCATAGTAAGGTGAAGCTGCCAGTAATTTCCCTTCCAGATGATGCTTTTGTCGGCTATGTGGCAATGTAATTATCCACATAACAGCGATACTCTGGTAGACAAAGAGTCCAAAGTAGAAAAATAATGTTATGACTAGTGGTCAGCTTCAAAGAAGATGCATTTAATTTGCTTATCTGAAAACACCACATGTCCCATATAAGCTCTGGAAAAGTACAGAGCAGGGCATTAAAGAAAGGACTATTGTGCTCTGCTTCATCCCTAGGTCTTTAACAAGCCTTAAGCTTACCATTACATTCCTCACTTGGGCTGATCTCAGAAGAAAATGCTACTGCTGGGTGAGGTGTTTGGTATTTCTCAATGTAGCTTCTGGTCAAAAAGCATCTTAGCTAAAATCACATTAAAATACTGCTTGGAGATGTGCTGGGAACAATTACTGTTTTCCATCTAGTTAGGCAGCAAACGGTCAAGATCTCTAATGTCTCTCTTCACTGAAGATTAACTGCAGCTTCATATTAATAGCAACTTCCACCAAATGACAGTGGGCTTGAAAATGATCTGGTTACAAATGTGAAACATGCTTGATGCTGTTCAAGGACAAATTAGAACTTAAAATATATTTCCACCCCCTTTTTAAAATCTATCTCCACACTCTTTTCTCAGCTAAGAGGTCACTGATTATCCCATTTACTGATAACATCCTTGTCTCGTCTCAGAGGAGGAAGCCCTCCCAGAGGATAAACAGACTAAATATTTGCTTTAAAGTAAAATATTTGCTTTAAAGTCCATTTAACTGTATATTACCAAAGAACAATACTAATTTAATGCAGGGATGCTCTGTGACCCTCAGTAGCTACTTTGCAAATGAGGGGGTGCATGAATTGGATACTTTTTGTCATGCTTATTAAACAAAGGAGTCATATTGATGGAGCACACCTATGCTGCATGCACCGTAAGTATTTCTACCTCTTTCCGTCTGTTCATCCCCACTTTATGTATTTCAATAGATAAACCATCCACTTTCTGGAACTTGTGCAGAGTCCCGATGACATTATCTGTACCTGACTAGTCTACACCTAACAGCTAACTGCATATAGCACAGTTTGGTAACTGCAGCACTTAACTTCCTATTTCCAGAAGGCTTTTGATTAGCTTTTCTTACAGAGCTCCTCTCTACAGCTCACAATCTATGCTTATGAAGAGTTATTAACTCAAGACAGAAATCATAGGACAAACTGCGTTCAATTTCAAACAAATATATATATGCTATTATCTTGCACCAATTTTTTGCAGATGTGTGTTAAAATATGCAATGCTTTTGTTTGCCTTAAACCCTAGCACAGCAGGTCACAGAGGACTGAAATCATTCTCACTCGCACTGATTCTTGAAAGTGCTACAAGCTTTAGGTGTCCATCAAGGGGAGCGAAAACCAAAGTCTGCTAAACCCAGGTGTGGATTTACTGGAGAGACGGAGAAGAAAGAGGTAGGGACTCCAGATCATGTGTTATTAAACATATGGGATGGCTCTTGGTACCACTGAGTCATTGACAAGGTTACACAACTGCCCCTTTTCCTCACAATCACAACCAAAGGGGTCTTTTGAAAACCTCTTTCCACAGAAAAACTCTTTGTCCTCTTACATTAATAATATACAACAATCACACAGTGTTATACTGTAGGGGTCTATCATCCAGAAAATTGATCTGGGAAGGCTCAATTCTGACTGCACAAACCCATTAGAGAGGTGGACACAAAGCCACATCCCCAAGCTGCTCCAGGGGCATCTCCTCCTCACTGCTAGCTCTTTACCCTTCTCTATAGGGGACAACTCCCGCGCTGATGCAGTGGCAACACAAATCTTTTGCCAGAGGGTCATGCGGGCTGGGAGACGCTAGAGAGGCTGAGTGGAGGAAAGGCTGAATAACGTTATTTTGCCTTTATTCTCCAAAAAAGCCTCAGTAAATAAAAATGCCTTTTTTATATTTAGAGTTAAGAGTCCTCCAAACTATTACAGCCTTGGAAACAGAGCTTCAGTCACTGTCATGCTTCCCAGGAGTCCTTTTACTTTGCCTCGCTGCCCAGCAGGGGCGATCAACATGTTTACCAGACCTGAGCCTCCCTGGATAATGCTGAATAAAGGTAGGTGTGGATCAAAGCAGAATGCCTACTTCATGGAGCGAGGCAGTGAGCTTGAAACAAGGCAAGAATATTCTTTCTGAGGGAGCTGATCAGACTGGAGGCAGAAAGCACTGTGTCACAGTTCCTGTGAAATTCTGCTATATTTAATAAGCATCCACATAAATTAGTTACATAAACACTTCCTCAAACTACAGAGTTTTTCCATTACTTATTAGTCGCGGTTACTGGTAGTCTAAGAGAAGAGGTTCAGATGTAGTGACTAAGGAAAATAGGAGACCACAGCTGCAATTGAGACCTCACTCATTCCTGCATTTGAAAAGCTGGGCCAATTTATTAACTTTGATCCTAACTTTATGGAGGATGTTGCATTATGGCCCTGGGGATGAAAATGGCTGAATGTTCTCGTGACCACAGTAACACAGAGAAACAAAGGAATAAAGGCTGCTTCTAAATGATGTGGCCAGAAAGAATCGCCACATGGCACTTTGTTGCTGGCTAAAGCAGAACAGACAGTGGCAGGAGCCAGTCAATACTAAAGGGATACCACAATTCCACTGCTTAAGCACTGTTCATGAGCAGACAGGAAGTAAACTGTGTTAGAGGTTTATTATTGGTATTACTTCTTTACATGCAGCTATGTTTTCTACATGTTTCTCAGACTGGAACCTAGTTATTTCCCTGAGAAGGCAGGTACTAAGTTATTTACCTCCAGAACTGCTAAGGCCTGAAGAATCTTCATCCGGACCAGAAACCTGATTGCCCAGGGACCAACTATAGATGGGTCTATCTCAGGTACATAAGCTACTGACAGCGTGATCCAGAAGAACCTGGTTTTGACTATTACTGGACATTCTAGACCATAATCTTGTTGGGTCTTTCCAGGCAAAGATACTGCCTCAGGTGACACTGAAAAAGGTGGTTGGTGAAAATTCTGCATCCTAGTTCAGGTTAAGCATGGGAGGAAACTGCTAAATATGCTTTTGAAACACCATTGTCGATATAAATAAGCATCTATTTCATTAAAACACAGCTTTAAAGGTTTAACTTTAAAGTCAGCTATTTTTAAAAGCAAAGAGGCTTATTTTTTGCTACACTACTTATATCTGACTTGGATGGGAATACGTTAATTGCATGTAATATGCTTGGAATGTGTGGAAAAGAACATTTTTTCCATGTGAGTCAGCACAGGAAATGAACTGCAAATGAGTAAAATGTTGAGAAGTCTACAGATGGAGTTTTTCTGAATACACAGTGTTTTTCAAGAGTAGAGCACTGACATCATGCTTTCTTCAAGAGTATCACAGAGATGAACGATGACACATCAGAGACTGAAGAAGAGCAAGAACATAGTTTAAGACTCTAACCTGATGCCACATTAACAGTTTATATCTTTGCTGATGCCAGGCAGTTTTGCCTGCCCTTATGGGCATTGCCAAAGCTTGCCGCATTCTTGCTGAACACAGAAAATAGGAGACAACACAGAGCAAATTCAAAGGGTTTCGATTTTCTTTTCACAGTGATATAAAATAAGCAAACCAATGTCTTCTAAATACTGAACCAGTGGTACATTCCACAAGATACTTTGATTTTCTATCTTTTCCCTTGTGGGGGTTATTAAAAGTGATAAATCCTAGTAGTAAGAACAGCAAATAAATGGGTGTCTCAGAGTCTTACTGTGAACAATGTCCATGGGTCGATACAGTTAGCAAAAGATGTAGCCCACCATGGAGCTGAAACCTCAGTCCTAAACTAACCAATGCTTGGAGCTCACAGCAGCAGAACAGTGAGTGGCAGGAAGGAGGAGGGAGTGTGCTCCAACACGCTGTTGATTTGCTCTGAAATGACAAGAATTATTACTGCTGACTTCAGTATTAGAACTGGCAGTTGTATTGGAGTACTGATGCTGCAAGAAGGCTCCATTAATGTAAAATCAGAGCTCCCCCTGCATCTGAAGTCTTTTCCCTCATGTCACTTGGCAGAAAACTATGCTTCTATATCACATTTTCTTTCTGTTTACTGAGGCAGAACCTTTCCCAGTCTAGAACAGTCAGCAGGAACACTTCCACTCCTGTCTTTAACATGAGGTATGAAGTACGCTTGTAATACCGGTTTTCCTTTTTGAGCTCAAACCAATAGCGTTTCTTTTGAATATGTTGCATTGCACTCTGGGATGCATGAAGGGCATTTGAATGAGTAAAGTTGCATTACACTGATCCTAGTAAACATCTTCCTCTGAATGGTGAAATCTATTACATGCACTTGGCCATTATCTGATGACTCTACCTCTGTCAAATGAACACTGCATCCCAAAGGCAACATTTGGCTCACAGTGCCTCGCAATCAAGGAGAGACGATGCACATATTTTTTGTAGGAAGATAATGTGTCACATCCCTTTGCTTTAATTTTGCCTTGAAAAGAGCAGCCCAAGGAGCCTGCTGCCTCTGCTCCCAGTGTTCTGTCCACTCTGAAGCTATGGACAGATCCTGCGACACTAGTGAGGCTGAAGTACATACTGCACATTCATGCTATGCATGGTTCATCATGCTGCCCTGTACCAAACAGAGCTGCTCAGTTCATAGATCAGAGAGCCATTTAAGGTGAACCTGGAAACATCCTTAGTGACAAAACCGAAGCCATCTAAAGTCAAGCTGGGATTTTCCTGGACTCTTTCCCCCAGTCTTCAAAACATCTATCTGTCTTTGCCTTTATTCTCATCAATAAGGAATTTAAAGCCATAGACTCACTACTCTCCAATGTCACTGCCCATGAAAAATGCAAATAGAGAGAACAAAGAGACTCCATGCTACAAGTGCAAACTCAGAGTCCCTGCACAGAAGTGAATTTGTTTCAGTCTGTCTTTAGGAGCAGGCTGGACATGTGCTCCTGGGAATCTGCCTGTTTTGCTCCCCCATCAGCTGCAAAAGCTGTATGGATTAACTGAGCTGCAAACAGGAACATCCAGACCCCCCCATGCTCCATAAAATACAGTAGAGCAAAACCAGGCATGACTGCAATAAGGATTAAAAGGACAGAATTACAGGAAGAAAGATGTCTACTTAGAACCAGAGCATCTAGACTCTAAGGCATTATAAGGTAAAACTCTCATCATCTTTTCTGCTGCACCTCCAGGCAAAGATGAGCTGGAGGAGGTGAAAGCAATTCACCTGACTCAGCCTGCCATTAGACAAACCAGAATGCATTAGCTTCTTCAGCAACTATAAAAGGCTTCTTTCTCTAATGAAGTAGCTACGTTACAGAACAGAAAAGGGACATCCTCAGAGGACAGAAAAGAATGGAGCAAGTTCAGAAGGCAGGAGGGGTTAAAACTGATATTTTGAAGCTCACAGCTATGCTTCAGGACTTCCCCAGATTGCCCAGCAAAGGAGAAGGGTATGGGTGTTTATGAGCTGGCGTTACTCCCTGCAAAGTTTGCTGCCAGTAATAATCCATTTTGAGCAGCAGTGTTTTGAAACAGTATTGCTGAGTCGTGCAGATCTGTGATGATACTGATCTCCATACAACATCATGGGAAGCTGCCAGAAATGCAAAGGACTTATATCTGCAGCAAGTATTTGTGAAACTAAGCCTTGATGAAATGTCCATCCGCATTACAGAAGAAGACAAGTTCTGGGCCTACTTCCACAAACAGGTTATTTCAGCTAACTGCCTATATTCTGTCTTCCAGACACCCTTTCAGTATGTGATCTATGAACTTCCCTGATACCGGTGCTTTACTCCTTCTCCCTTTGACTTGTTCTATCGTTTAAAGTAGAAAAAAGCTTAAAAGACTGGAAAATAACACCAAAAATCTGGGACCAAAGGCTCTCTGTTTGCCTGGATTCAGCAGAGCTGTGGTGCCACAGAGGATGAAAACAAGCCTTGGGTTTAATTCTTCACTCCATGGAGGCAGGACTGTCTTGCACGAGCTTTAATGTTCTGCAGATATCTGCCTTCTCCCATGCACAGGAGCGGGGTACAATGTGGAAAAGGAGGTACCATTCTCTAAAAAAGGCTGAGCAATCCTATCAGCATCTTTCAAGAGCTTACCATCCTGTTGTCTGAAGGGCAGTGGCTTCCACACCAAAGGACATGAGTTTCTTACAGTGAGGTAGATAAGCTACAGACAGTACTTTGTGCTGAAAGACCTGTGCTACTTCTACATAAAGCCAGTGTTTTATCCCTTATCCTGCCTAAAAACCTGGTCAGTGTGTCACTCGCTTTCATACTGGTACACTGACACTGAATTTATTCCAGATCTACTGTACTGAGACAACTAGATGATAAGTAGCAAGAAGACCAAGTTAAGGGTACATAACACACTAGCCAAAACAACATGAGTTTCTAGGACCAGACTTCGGAAGAGCAACTCCTGCAGCTTCCCACAGTGGTAACCATGCATGTTCTACACTTCCAGCCACCAGCCACCACTTCTTTCCTGACCTCTCCTTGCACAGCCCCATAGGTAATCTGCAGCATCTTCAAGCATCTTACAAGCAGGGCTCAGTACAGTCTTGAGCACTGCAGGGATGGGGCAGCCACAGCTTCTCTGGGCACCCTGTGCCAGCGCCTCAGCACCCTCACAGGG